>JAMLFT010001197.1:0-32433 GCA_026544285.1 Pachyrhizus erosus
TAATTAGTTAATTTTTTTTTACCAAAATTAATTATTGATAGAATTTGTAAGTATTTTTTTTTATAACACAATAAAAAACATTAATAATAAGGTAGATAACAATATACTTCAATGAGTATTAAATCAAACTAATTTGTTACTTAAGCACAATTCTTTATTTTATTTTTTTTACCTAAACATGGTATTGGTACAAAGTTTTCATTGTAAAAAAATAGTGATGAATGCTTATTAGACACTATGAATAAATATAAGGTGAATATTTTCCTCCTAACATAACTTATGTCATGTCCAATTTAAGATTTAAATCTTGAACTATTTGATTAAGGGACATAAATCATCACTTCTTACATTAATTAATGTTGATTTCTATCTTTTTTCTTTCTTTCTTTATATACATATAAATTTATAAAAATTTATTAATATACATCTATTTATTTTTAATATGCATACATTAATAAACTATATTTTAAAATATTTATAATTATAGTTTGTTAATATATCCATTTTAAAAAGTGTGTGTTTCCTTAAAAAAGAAAAAAGAAAAATAAATGTGTAAAAGAAGTCTAACTCTAATATCTACAAGCAAAAATTATTTGCCATAGATGAATTACTTATCAAATAGATTATAGTCCACGTGCAAGTATTTATTAAGGAGATGAGTGTAAGCATTTTCTTTTAAATACTAAATTTTTTTTTAAATACTAAAATATTTATTTTAGAAAGATAATTTATTTGAACTGATAAAGATTGTAAATAAAAAAAATTCTTTAATTATGTGGCAATTGAATTATGCACTTAATGATTGAGAACATGAATTTTATTATCTAATCCATCTCATTCTTGCACATTATTTAATATATTTAATTTAAAATAAAAATAATGTTACAATAATTATCGTATATAATTAATTGTCTTGTACAAATCACTATATATAAAAGTACTGTAGAAATTAATACAATGAAAAACTATTTGTATTATTTTGATTTCATAGAAAATTATAGGATATAAGTAATTAGTTTAAATATATATTATTTTAGTCAACCTTTATATATATATATCTATATAAAAGAGTTAAATTAACCTTTATAAATAAATTAGAAGAGTAAAAACAATTAAACCATTAATTTATTATGTTGAACTTATAATTAGCTAAAAAAAATTGTAGTATATTTTGCTTTTAAAATATGAAATAACACTTTTATTTAATTAAAATACAAGTAATGAGTATCTCAAGAATATGAAGATAAACACTTTTATTTAATTATTTCTACATAAGTATTTAAATAACTATCAATTATGAAGATAACTATTAAAGGGCTGTTTGGTATGAAACAAGTTTTTAATTTATGATAAATATGAAGTTTAGGAATGTTTGTTTATTGAGTTTAGTTTCCTAAGTATATTTTGTTACCTAGATTTTTTATAAAATTGTCTTCATATGAATATGGATGGCAAAGCAAGCTAATTTGTCCTATTTTGGTTGTTCTGTCATTAGTCCATAAAAAATGGATTGAAACAAGCTAACCCACCTACCATTAATGGGTTGGAAGTCTTGGTCTGTCCTTTTTTAAGGATAATTCAAGCTTTTTAATTTACAATACTAATTAAAATTGATAAATTTAATTAAAGAATATAAGGTATATAATAGCCACCTAAATTTAGCTAAAATTTTCTATTAAAGAAATTAATTTTATAAAATAAATTAACAATAATAAGAAATATGTGTTTTGAAGAACACTAGAAACTTAAAAAAATAAATTGTGTCAATCATATTAATTATATGGATTTTTTTAGAATTAAAGAACCTTTTCATCAACAAGTGACCCTAAGTAATAAAAGCAATAATATAGTTTAATTTTAAAAAAATAATAATAACATTGACCCTATAGGCCAACTTACTTAGTTGGCATGATGAACTAATGTGGACTAATGGGTTGTGTTGCTTCCAAGTAAGAATCTAACTTTATTAAGTTGAATAAAAAGTATTATGATAAAAATATCACACTATTTTTATTATATTATTTAATTTAATACGATAAATAATTAAACTTTATATAAAAGTTCAACATGAAAATCTCTAGTTTTCAAGAAACATATATTAAATATTTTAAAGAATACTCATAACCAATCAAATATATTGTTTACTTTAGTACTCGATGGTAGGTTACAATTTAAAAGTGTCTTGATGAGTTAAAGGAGGAGGTTATTTATAAACTATTTTTAGTCTTAAATCCTAAGCAACACAAGACTTTTGGTGTACCAAAATAAATTCTTCAATTGAGATTAAGGGACAAGGATGGTTTAAGGAGACTTGGCATCACCTCGAAGGCACCCTTATGAGTTAAAAAGGAAAACTTGACAATGTGCTTAGGAGTTATGATGATTGTTGAATATGTAATGGGAGGTCACCATATCTAGGGTTCATTTCCCAATATTCTTCCAACAAAATAAGGTAGCCAAATTTATCATCAATGACCATGAGAAGAATCACTATGAAGGAGAGATAAATTAATGAGGTATGTAACCTAAACACTAAGCTCATACACCTTCTTTGACTTGAACGTTAGAGTTTATTTGTAGGTATTTATCCATATAGTCAATAGAGAAAAAAGAAAGTTATGTGGAAGAAATAATATGACACTCATACCTATGAAAGATATATATACTTTAATCATTCATAGAGATCATGATTTTTGGATATATAAAAATGTCTTGTATCAAATGCACTCTCAAGTTATTATTTATGTGAGTGTAAATTTTAAGACATTTTTTTAATTGCAAATACGAAAACAAATATTATCAATCTTTTTTCAATTTTATCCAACGTTATTATCATTTGGACAAATTGTTAAATATGGTAACTTTTGTTAAATGGATTTTGAATTTTTTACATAATTTTTTTTATAAACAATTTATACTTTTGTCTCTTTAAAAATACCTATTAGCTATAGCATATGTCATGTGAAAAAATTATTAGGAAAGAAAGAATATATGTGATTCACCAAATGAATGTTTACTCGTGTTTTCAAGTGAATCTCCTTTTGACTTGGCTCCATCTTTCTTTTATTCCACTTGTTGTTGCTGAAGAAATAAGGAAAATAAAACTCAGAAAAACTCAAAACACATGGCAAGGTAAGGTAGATTTGTTTATATGATTATTTAGCCTAATCCATATACATTGAATGCAAAATGTCCAGATTTTCCACCATAATGGCCATGTGGTTCGTACGCACTACCCTATGCTCAGCAAGCTTCGGTCACCATCATAACAAAGAAAAAAACTCGATGAAATCGGTATGAGTTTTCCATGTTTCTGCCATGTTCTTATCTCAATTTAATTGCATTGCTAGAATAGATTACCATAAATTCATGGTGAGTGTGACTGATAAAAGAGTGTTGTATACAATTTTCATCAACGAGCTATAAGAATGTGCCAATTGATTTAGATGATTAAGTAATATTTTTCTAACTTCAAATGTAACCTATTATCATTAACGGCCTAAATTATCTAACATAAAATTATTTCAATTTAATCAGTCTTAATTTTGAATATTAAATATTTGATAAAAAAAAATTGTCGCTAATATAGTCATATTTCACTTAAACAAATTTGTCTCCTGTAAAAAAAAAAAAATCACAGGTCAACATAATGAAATATGTCTATTTATTATTACTTCTATTTACGACATCCATAATATTTTATGTTCCATTTTAGACGTAATTTGTTTTTTCAAATAATAAACATTAAATAAATTATTTAAATGAGTGAAAAATATGTTTTTTATTGTTTAAAATTAGTTAAATCATGTTGATTATATAAACAATGTCATGTTATTTGTTTCAATAATCAATTATATAAAGAATGTCATGTCATTTGTTTTGATAGTTAATTTTGTTAAATAACACTGATTAACTTTAAGTAACCTTTATAAGCAACGTAATGAGATAAGTTTTATAAAATTATTTAAATTATTAGTTTGATTAATGAAAAAATATTTTAGACAAATTACTAAAAAATGAATGGTAATTTTCATATAAATATTACTTGAATAGAAATGGTAACAAAAAAAAATGATTGGCAATAAATACTTCCAATTTATGAAGGAAAAAAGGTAACTTTAACAGAAACTCAAGTCACAAAGAAGAGAATTAACATTAATATGATTTCTCAATATATCTGTTTTCTTAAAAGTTGTCATACTGATGACCATCTCACCTTACTGTTTTTTTTCAGAAAAAATATCACACCATAAAGTGTTGCAATATAATATAAGGATGAAAAGAAAATGCATATAAAAGTAAGTTACAAAACTATACTTTATTTTAAATCATAATTCACTTTAAAATTACTTGACAGAAGAAGAATGTGACAAACAACAAATTGACGACTTGACTACACATTGCCGGATTTTTCCAAGGGGTTGAAAGTTGCAACAATAATACTCTCTGGCTTGATTCCCCGTAAAAAATCATTTATTTTTCTTCTTTCACAACGACAAAGTATCTTCATAGAGTGATCCTAGTTAAAAACGTATATGCAATGCTGGTTTTCCCCCAACAAAGTGCGAAGGCATTTAAATACACACCATTATCTTGGCCAATATATTGGCAAAGCTAGCATGCAAAAACTTTTAATTAGCAACTGCACTACACAATTTTGCACCTCTTCAATTATCTACAAGGATTTATCACTCATGGGACACAATTTCACCCCCACTGAACGATTTTGTACCTGTTCAATTTATTTTGAACTCATTTACAAAAAAAAAAAAATATCTTATTTTGAACTCGATTTTATTGGTCTCCATTGATATGACGCCAGAGTGACCATGTCCTAGCATCATTGAAAAGGAAGTATCAATTGTCATACACTATTATATTTTCCACAATTTTAATCTTTCTTTATGATCAATGTTGTTTTCAACTACGTTTTTGTGTCTAATAATTTTGACGCAATTTCATAAGAAAAAATATATGGACTTCTCACAATCCTTACACGTGGATGATGACAATTGGTCTGTAATTGCTCAGGAGCTAAAAGCCCTGAACTAATTTTGCGGGAAAAGAAAAGCAAGTCAAAGTCAGAGTATATATATATATATATTTATTGGAGGAGGATGTGCATAAAGAAACATGGAACGTGCATGTTCTGTTGAAAGTTTGAACCATTTGTATTTTCACATATGTTAGTTGCTCTTTATTTCTAAATCTTTAGAAGATTTTTGGTACCATATATTGCTTAACGCGGTTCAATCTATCTATGGGTAGCTTTCAGGCTTTAATCTGATTGTTTTGACATTGAAACGAAACTGATAGTGAATGCAAAGGGAGGGGTTGGTCCTCTTCTCTTTGGACTAGGGATCTGATATTGAAGGCCTGGCCAGATCATTATTAAGCCAAGGAAAATTAAGTTAGTTAGGTTCATGACATGAGAAGAATCGTAATTGATCGGACTAACTTGGCAACAATAATTGCATAAGTTAGGTAATAATTTTAGTTTTAGGACCACTGATGTTAGTGGCCAAAGCCTTAAATGGAATCATTTTTATTTTTTCGATGAAAATAGTCATTACTTTATACGACGATTAATAGCTGCAAGTAAAAATTATAACATTCAGTGGCATCGGAATAACACATTACCAATGGTATGATATAATTTATAGATAATCATATCGTTTAATATACAGTCAAGAGTGCATGACAAAAATCTATTTAGATGTGACAATTTTTTAAATAAATCTCATACTTATATAAATTAATTCTCAACTTATGGAGAAAATATCCTAGTTAAAAAAAAAAAATCAAAACAATACATGTTTACAAAATTATAAATTAGATGTTTGTGTAAAATTAATTTTTAAATATGTATAATGATAACATTGAAGTTTGAACTTAAAATTTCATACAAATTATTTAAACTTTCCACCATTGAAAAAAATTAAAGGTGACCCTACACCATTGCCTGTCCATTTTTTCAACTAACATTTATATAACATTCAAATTTTGTTCTCTCAAAAAATAAAATTCAAATTCTGTAATTAAAGTTTGGTACAAAAATTAACAGAAATCATAATGATCCAAATCGTCTAATAATTCCTTCAGCACTAGGCTAACCCTAGTGGGCATGTGCATGTGAGGTTTAACCCATATTTATTTCATTATCATCCTTACCAAGATTTGAATTTTTTGGAAATTTGCAACCAATGTAACCTTCACAAGTCTTCACATAGTAGCTTAAAGCTTTTGATTACGGACTTTGATAAAGAATCTAACTAAGGTTAATCAGAATGAAAGTGCACTATGAGCATTGACTAATTTTACCCTCAATGTTAGATATTAAAATCATAGTGGTAGATGTCATTTTAGGAGGAATTTACTTAATCACCTCGAGTTGTGTGTTATATATAAAATCATTCATAAGCCTTGGCTTAACAGTTTGAGCTTAATTTTAGGTTAGCTGGTAATTGACAAAAGACAAATCTTAGACATGTCGTTACAACAAAATCTGTATCAAGATGTGCTTTGTTTGAAGCTGAAAACAGACACATGATACAAGGACCATGCATGAGAATAAAATAAAGTCTGTTTGCTTATACCAGCCTTGTGATAGGAGAGTTTGGTTTTCTTTTCAGGACCATCAGGTCAAGAAGTTAGCAATGTCCTTCCTAGGGATAAAAACTGTAAGTTCCTTATTGCTTATAGGTCCACATACAAGCCAAAAAGGCTGTAAGGCTACTGTGCCATTTTCATTTATCCAAAACATGGGGTAGCTTGTCTGTTAGGTGTATTCAAATTACGATCCCCACAAAAATGGTATGTCGAAATCATTTTTAGGAGTCACGAGCTAGACCAGATTGTCACTGCTATCACTAAATTTATGATAACAACATGGACATACCATTTCTTCTTTTATGCAAATACATATGGCAATGGGGGGGGGGGTACGTCTCCATTTTCTTGCACGGCAAACTATATTCAAAGCTTATCAACGGAGTCAGGGTAATTAGAGTTTAATACTTACTTTTGAACATTATTACTGTTTAAATTTAATTTCGATTCTAATTAACAAAATGAAAATAATCATGTTATCAATAATTTATATGATATTTCCTGTTTTGACAAATTTCAGAACGTTTAATACTTACTTTTAATTTCCTGTTTTTTTAATTACGCTTTTTGTTTTGTTTGCGCTGCTGTCAAGTTTGTTGTCCTATATAATATTACAACAATAACGTGAATCTAATCCTTCGTGCAAAAGTGAAAACAAAAAGAATCTAATCCGTCAACTCTCTTAAAACACAGCATGTTGGGCTAGTACTCATACACTTTAATATGAACCAAATGTTTCTTTTTTTTTTTTTCTTTAACAGGTATTTAACGCTGGGCTACTAGCTCTCGCACAAGAGATGCTGGTTAGGTAAAAGTTTGTTTCATGACAACTCCACAATTTAAACCTTTAGCATTATAGGTAAACTTTGTTTAAAGTCACAATTCATCCATAATGACAAAATTTATGTCTCAATAATGTAAAGTCGTAATTTTCTTTTTTCTCAATAGGTGAAAATTTGATCAAGGATAGGTCAATCATTTTGAAATTGCAAAGATAGTGAAATTGAAAATCCTCGTTACTAATTTATTAGTAATCACATGCCATAACATTGTTTCATCTTAAACAGAATTTATATTTCCCAAAATATATATGGATTATTATATTAGTTTTCTAACTTTCTTTTTCATAATTTTTTTCCCTAGATATGCTGTTCGATCAGACTTGAAGAGTCAATGATTTCTCACATGCAGAGCTTGCTTGGAGGTATGTTTAAGTATTAGTTGGGAGGTAGCCCCTGTTCACAAATTTAATGGCGTTCACATGGCAACCCACATGGCACTTACCTTCCTAATGTGGATTCTTTCTTCTCTTTTCTATCCAACCACTCCTCAATTGTATTTCCGCTATCAATCATTTAGCACTTGGTAACCTACTTTTAATTCTTAACAACTGAACATTATCTTGAGACACACTATTAGAAGGCCATGAAAATGGATAGAGCTTTCATACAGATAGGTCATAACCACAAAAGTCCAAACCAATCACCATTGATGCTTTAATTTAATCTTTGTCCATCATCATTAGTGGTGTTATTGTCTCTCAAAAATTACGAAGGCAGCAACCACCACCAATTATCCAACTGCAATGGTGCATGTGTGTAACAAAAATATGTAATGCTTTTCAATTGTCAAACAAAACGTTGAAAATCAAATTCTTTAGTGTTTTGTTAAATTAAAAATTTGGTCCCCGTACTTATCACTATTTTTTCTTTACTCTTTACTTAAAAAAACGTTATCAGAGTCATAAAAGTATTAGGTTTGATTCCTATATTTCATATTATTTTTCATTTTAATCCTTACATAATACATTACATTTTAGTCCATATATCAATAAACACTCATAAAACGGTCTGTATTAAAAGGTGTTAAAATTTGTCTTGTAAAAACTAAAACAAAAATCAACATGTCATTGCATAAACTGTAATGTAATTTTTTTCCCAGAATCTAAAATGAAAAACGGTTTGAAGTATAGAGATCAAAATTTTTTTGTATGGCCCAAACATGATCCCTGACATTAACCACATATCTTAAAAATACTGGTCGTCATCATGTATTCACTGACGAATAGATATATTGAACCAATAGCTTCGCCGGATTCAGAACATAATCCAAAGAACTTTTAGAGACATTATTGGGTTCTGTGTGTATCTCAATGATATTTTATTATGTGGGGCATCTTATATAGAGAATAAATAAATCACAATTAACAATGACCAGGACCTTGATTGATGATGAAACCTTGGTCTGAACATTTTCCTTATCTTAATTGCTAATGGGGCGTCTATCTTTATACCTTCGAGGACTTCATTGTGCCAATCGTGAGCTTTTGTTATTATATCGACATTGATTATTTGAACTCTAAACAGGTAGATTTCAACTCGAGTCCTCTTATCTCAAAGCTTTTTAGGTGTTGTTAGCCACTTTGTCATAAACAAATGTATGCGAAGAATCTCAACTGGCAATACCAAATCATTTTGCATCCAAAATCTTTTAAAACTGAAGCAAGAAATAGAAAATGAAAAGGCTGTAACTAACAACAGAAAGGAAAATAAATAAATGAATGAATAAATAAAATTGCCTGAAACAAACTACTTTAGTAATTTTATTATATGGTTGAGAAAAAGAAGTGCATATATATAAACTCAAGCAAGGGTTTGGATGCAATTCATTATTTATTGACATATATGGTAGAAAGATAAAAACAACTGATAAATCAAACAAGATATTCTTCCGTGTTGGTAGTAGTGTTATTTCTTCTGATTCGATGGTATAGAATGATTTGGACCATTTCACTAGAAAGCAGAAAATGCCATATCGCAACTTGGCAAGCCCCGGTTGGGATTTATGTCTTCTAAGGTTTCTTCAGCTGGCATTTCACATCAATGGGATACTGATTGTGCAGAGAAATTAATTAAATTTATTCAATTATGAATGGTACTATGATCCTTTTGATATGACAGGAATATAACATGAAATACATATTTATATGATTTGATGAGAAAAATAAAAAAGTACCAGTAGATCACTGATTTTGAAGTTTGAACCAATAGGTTGAGGCACCCGCTGTATCAATCACAGAGTCAAGTTCCTTATTTAGCAAAGCAGCGTGCATGGTAAATATGTAGGTATAATTTAGGGTAAATAAAATTTGTCCTGTGTTTCATTTTTCGATGATGAAAAATAATGATTATCTATGTCAATGGTTCAAGCAAGAAGGGTATATGAGCCAAGCAAGCATGAACTTTAGTCCCATTCCCGGGGAACCCTATCCTCATATTACTGATTCATGTTTTTGAGAACTCAATTTGTTGGTCAGTCATATATACGTGTGTGAGTGTGTGCCATGGACCAGACCATATGGCTTCAAATGTTTGATGTAAGACCCCACTTGTCAACTTAATGATATTAAGTGTATGACTAAGAAACAGTAAAGGGTGACAAAGCATAGTATGACCCACCATGTGCACCCTGACTGTAACATCCACCACCTGCCAAGCTACATTGGGTTAATATCCCTTTCTTCCTAGTGGATTGAGATTGTCTTATTAATGTTTAAGATATTTCTCAAACCTTTATTAATCTTTTACTATGTTATTGTTTTCATGACAAAATTCGGTGCCGTATTGTTTTCATGCGAAAAGACATAAATACCACACTAGGATCACTTATAAGAGTTCAATCATTATGCATTGCGTTTGAATAGAATGAGAGAGTTGGATGAAGAGTAATCAGGGAATGGAAGTGGGAAATTTAAGCTAGAAATAGTTTTTTTTTTTTTTTGGTGTGCGAGAGAGAGTTTATACAAATTAGTATATAGAAAATATGAGATAAATTATATTAGACATTTTTGGGTTAAGTTTTTTTAAAATATTTATATGAAAAAAAGTTAAATTTATGTTAAAATCAATTTATACACTTAACTCTTATAAAAACATTTTTATTTAACTTATCCAAAATCTGAAATACATAAGTTAACATTAGATTACAAAAAACCTCAATGCCTTATTATTCTCCATTCCCTCTCGGACTTTCTTTTGTTCTTTTCCAAATGAGAGGGCAAAAAGAATTATTTATTTTAACAGTGTGTCATTCATTATTTCACTACATAACTATTCCATCCATTCCTTCGCTCTCTATTTTATCTCATCTCAAACATATCATTTGCTTGGATAAGGGATGACAATGAACATATCAACATTCAATGAATTTAATAACAGGTATACTTTCTTTTTCATATGAAATACCCTTTTATTTTGATCATTCTAATTAACCTTAATTAAAGGTCTTACAGATTTTTTTTAAAAAAACTATGTCATTATTTCATTAAAGACTTGATAATAAAAATATAAAAAGAACTTGATCTAAAGTTCGTCTAAAAAATACATGTGCACAAGTTATCAACTTCGCTTCACCACACTCAAAAAAAAAAAAAAAACTTCACCAACGCTGTACATTTTTATTCCCTCCCTTTTCTACTTTTACTAAACACATTTTCTATTTAGATTTGAAGCATAAATAAAACCTAAACTCACTTTTATTTTGAAATTCAACCTTTCATTAGAAAAAAACTGCAAAAATCAAACTCATGAATAGAAGCTCTGACATGATTACTAGACAATTACTCATGGATAGCAGCTCTGACATCTTACTAGACAATTCTAAATATATGTAATTTTTTCCTTAATATTAAGTAAAATATATTGACATGTCATTCATATACAATAACTTACATAAATTGTAAAAAAAGACTTAAATAAGTTACATACATAAACTATAATAAGTATATAATAATGTAAGTTATGAAGTAATTTGAATTGATGAATTTAAGTCTTTCATAATACTTTATTTAAAGTCAAAAGTTAGGTTGGAAACATAAACAATTGGTTTGATTTTAATCAAAACAGAATAATATATAAATAAATTTATGAATCATTATACAATAAAAAAAACAATATTGTTAAGACAATAGAAATATGTTTATACATAATTAAATATCAAAGTCTTAACTACATGCATGCTTTATTGTAGTAACTAAGAATCAGTTGAATAACATTGACTAAATATTGATAAAATTTTATATACAATTAATATTAATAGAATTATTTTTATATCATTAACTGTAATTAAAATGTGCATTTAAATTAATACAGGTCATGAGTTTATATTAAGATATGTGTTTTATTAAAAAAACGTGAGATTTAGTTCTTTAATATATCACTCAAAAGATTTTGACAATCTATAGAATGTTAAGGTGTCAAATATAAAACGTGTATATACCAACAAATGCATTTAGAGAAAAAAAAACACGATTATGCTATTATATATGACATAGAAAATGAAAAAAAAAAAAACAACACATGTGGAGGTAGTTAAAAAAGAAAACAATTGTATACTAACCAATATTAAATAACGGACAACAGAACAGAGTCCAATGATCAATGGCACGAATGGAAGAAAATGCGAGAAACTAAACTAATAAAAAATGATATATATTTATAAGTATAAAAGTGAAATCTCACAATAAATAAAAATGGACAAATTGATCTAATATATGTACAATAATGTTATTTTAGAACATTTTTTATTTAATAATAATAAATAGATAAATATATGAAATGGCATAAATCCTCCATTTTACCATAGCTAAGATGTTGAGCATAAGCCCAATGAATCTTAACCTGATGCAGTACATGGACCCAGTGAATCTTCCCTCCATTAGAAGATAAGAAGACAGAAACACGTAAAACAAGTTGCCTGTTGTCTGATAGGTGATTGCCAATGACAATAGCTTATAGAAACACGTCATAGGCCTAAAACTCGGTTCCCATTGTCGAATGAAGATTCTAATACAAAAACCAAGTTCTTACAGAGAAGTAAAAGGGTACACATGATTAAACAAAAAGGAGAAAGTACACTACAAAGGAACCCGTGAATGATAGTTCGGTGTTCTGACGAGACTGATACTTTGTCGTTGATGGTTCACCACTGTCTTGAGTCACTCCAGAGCATGTAGTGTAGAAGGTTCTTTATCCACAAAATAAGTCAGTTTTACTTTTAAGTGAACTTTGAAGTCGTGGTAAAACACGGTTTTAAAATAAGGCCTTGGTAGCAACTTTGGCATCGTACTATATATAATACAAAAGTTTTCTGCATGTGTGTAACTGATGTCTGTAGAATTTGCTGCGAGCAATTACAGCAAAACTTGGGTATAGCTTGGCAATTCAGACAAATCCAAGAAAAGCCAAGGACATAACAACCAGAATCAATTAGACTTCATCTCATTATCGGAATTGCCCTTCGGATTCGCATCAGGATTGTCCCCAGGGAGAAGGCCAAGAAGGGGCAGAGGCAATAATGAGCTAAAATTGCAAAGGATTATCAAAGCTGCCAAGTTATTAAATCTGTCCTTGGTAATTCCAAATAGCTGGGTCAAGCCTGCCCCTAACAATCCCCCAACAACACTCCCTCCATTAGATACAGACATGAGAGTTGCGAAAAGAGTTGCCTCCATTCCTTCAGGACATAATCTTGCTGCTAGCACAAGAACGGGCATGAAAGAAGCCTGAAATAAACTAGTAATCAGATGCAGGATAAATTTTGCTCAAACAAATAATAGACTAACAGTTGAGTGGTAGAACCAAAGCACAAGAAAGTTATCCACGTGGTGCATGTTGATACTTCTTAGTTCGTGGTATGTATAGGCATTTAATTATGTCGTAAGTCATAATAAGGATCAAGTTTAACTTACCATTATCAAAACTAAAACAAAATTTATTCCTCCTTTAAATTTACTTTTCCATAAGGAAGGTGTGAATCTTCAAAAACAAGTTGAAGAATTCCTCTTTTGATCACAAAAAGGAAGAAGAAACAATTATATTTTAGCATTTAGAGCCTTCAAAATCCATGGAAACCATGTAAACCTACAACTATAAACAAGCAATCTACATAGAAAGGTACACTTTTTATGAGTGGCTTGTAAACTTTACAACTAAGAATGTTCATGATAAATACCCATTGGCTAGTTAGTTATGTTAGTAATTAGTTAGGTTACATGGTCAAAGAAATACAAGGGGTAGAAAGAAACGGAATTTGCCTGCAACTGTATTGTTAGATACCCATTAGTTAGTTATGTCAGTAATTAGGTTAGATAGTCCCCTTTAAGAGTGGGCTTATGTTAGCAGACCAGTAGCTGCCTATAAATAGGATGAGGAGTTGGGAAGAAGAGGAAGTCATTTGGTGAAATAGGATTTGAACTAGGGAGAGACCTATGGAACCCCTATTCATGCTTCAACCAGTTGGAACCCCTATGCAACTTTGTTTGCAGCAGTCATTGCTATTCACCTTGAGAACAAGGTGAATTACTAGGGGCGAGTATTGATAGATACTTATTTATAGATACCCATTAATTAGTTATGTTAGTTATCAGTCAGGTTAGGTTAGGTAGTCAGAGAAAAGGTTCTACAACTGATTATTAAGGGTTGGTTTGTGATAGCAAACTACTAGCTGCCTATAGATAGGAAAAACTGTAAACAATTTAGGGGACTTTCATGATTGAGGAAGCAGTGTAAGGAGTGGATCCAGACCTCTCAATATCTGGAATCATCTATCGCTTTCCAGGGGCTCCTCCATAGTTTCAGTCAAAAACCAATTCTTTCTCACTGTTTGCTACCAGTTCTATCAACTGGAATCAGAGCTCCAATCTTGGAGTTGTGGGGTTGTGAAAATGATTCCAAAATTAGATGGAAGAATGATTCCAAGATTTTATGGGACAGGCGATGCCTTTTGGTGGTTGATCAATTTAGATTGGTATTTTGATGGGACTTGGAGTCGTGAGGAGGAGAAGCTATCTTGGGTTGGGATGACATTGAAAGGAGATGCTCTGCATTGGGTGGTTTTCTTTCTTGGAAGAAGGGCAACCAAAATGTTACAGTTTTTACCTCTGAAAAGGTTGTGCTTAAGCGCTTTAAACCAAAGCTTTGAGTTTGTCTTCAAGATTAAGAGAAGGGGAATGGGCCTACAACCGATTAGACCTATTAAGGGTGGGTTTATGTCAGTAGACCAATTGCTGCTTGTAAATATTAATAATTAAAAACAGTTTAGGAGACTTTTGTGATTGAGAAAGCGGTGCAAGAACTGGATCCAGACCTCTCATAATATTTGAAAGGCTTAAATAATATTTAATCCCTAAAATAGAGAGATTTTGGTTTTAGTTTTTTAAATATTTTTGTTTTAATTTTAGTTCTTAAAAGATTTTTTTTGTTTTAATCGTTACTTTCAAATAACAATGTTAAATGATAACATAACAACGACGTTAATAGTCTATTAATTTGTCACATTATCAATGAGTTTACTAAAATAATCACATAATTTTTTTAATAAACTATGTTTTTAAATCTTCATTTGTTCAAAAAAATTTACGACATCAAACTAGTTGATAAAATATTTAAAAAACCAGTTTACCAAAAAAAATTACATGTCCTGTCAAAGTCTTTGATAGCGTGATAAGTTAATAGATTGTTAACGTCGTTGTTACACCATTAGTTAACGATATTAATTAAAGTAAGAACTCAAAAAAAAATTAAATCTTTAAAGAACTAAAAAAAAACTTTAAAAGACTAAGATGAAAAACACTCTATTTTAGGAACCAAAAAGTTATTTAAGTCTATTTAAAATCTTGTATGGCTTCCTAGGTCTCCTCCCTATTTTTGTTCAATAAAAGGCCCGTTCTTTCTCACAGTTATGATACCAGTTCTATCAGATATCCATTAGTTAGTTAGTTATGTTCATAATTAGTAAGGTTAGATAGTCAAAGAAATTCAAGGGATTGTGTTAAAAAGATGGGGAATGAGCTTGCAACTGTTTAAGTCCATAAAGGGTGGGTTTGTGTTAGCAGACCAGTAGCTGTCTATAAATAGTAAGAGGGGTTGAGAAGAGAGTCATATGGTGAAATAGAATTAGGACTAGGAAGAGACCAGGATCTCTCAAATATACAGGGAATTCTTTGCAGTGATACACTCAATCAATAAAGAAATTCTGTTCTTCCATTTCCTATCAGTTCAATTGAAGTGTTAAATACAAACATAAAATATAAGTGTACGGTAAATCCCTCAAAAGTTACTTCTAGAAGACTGCTACCAGCTGGTGCCTTTTCAAATCCGTTTTAACTGCTTTTAGAAGTTACTTGTGCTTTCTTATTTTAAACAAACAATGACTTGACATCTGATATTAGCAAATAATAGCAGCTTCAAAAAGTACCAACAATAGTAAACCTAAATTTACCCTGAAAATTTAACATTATAATGAGAAAATATTAGATTTTAACTGCAGTGGCAGAAAACATAAATGAACCTTACGCTTGAATAGAGAAAGCTAAATGAATTACAAGGGACCTCATTTTTTTAGTAAACACAATAAACCTAATTAATAACAACTACAACAGAGACGGTATGTTTTCCAGAGCCAGTAGTATATAACTTATGAGTAAAAGAAGACAATGATAACCTGACTCAAAACAGTGAGAATTAATGAATCACCAATTGCAAACCACTCATCGCTAATGCCAAACTTCCGGTTTAGTCCAGTAACAAGGAAAACCTGACAAGAGAGGTTAACAACAACAGAAAGATATTTAGAACAGTCATCTCAAATTAAAAATATAAAATCTTGACTGAAATATACAATTAACCTGAGTCATCCCAAGAGTTGAACCTAAAAGGGTAGTCGCAAGAAATATTTTCCGTAAAGGCACATTCTTCAGAAATCCATTATAAAGACCAACACCAAGCAGAGAAGCAATCGAGGTAACAAGCTTGACACGTCCTAAAAACTCCGGGGTAAAACCAAGAGAATTTGTACTGAAATGGATAGGAGATTATTTAAAATTGAAATTATTAAGTCATGTGTTTAAGAATGCTACCACTTATTCATTTTCTGTTTTTGTTAATGTTTGAATAATTCAAAGTAGAGCTCCTTGATCTCAGTAGTTATTTCCTTTCTTTAATTATGTATCCGGTTTCTTTGCATATTTTTAGGATCCAATCCTTGTTTTCAGTTACAATTAAGGATCATGGACATTAGTATATAAGTTTTGAAGTATTTCAATATAATGTAGTTTTTTCCAGACTTTAAAGTTTTCACTCTCGTAAACAAACTCTCTCTTCTTCTCTTCAATTCCTTTAAACAAGCAACCAACTTTAGTGTATATTCTCTGTAAACACCAACAAATTAGTATCAGAGCAATCTTCTTGAGGGATCTGAGGTTAGTAGAGTGCATCAATGGAAGGCGAGTCCAATTTTTCAGCAATGGCACCACCGGTCTTCGATGGAGACAACTATCAGATCTAGGAAGTACATATGGAGACTTACCTGGAAGCATTGGATCTATGGGAAGCTGTAGAAGAGGACTATGAAATTCAGCCACTTCCAGCAAACCCCAACGTGGCACAAATGAAATCACAGAAGGAAAAGAAGACAAAGAAATCAAAGGCAAAAGCATGCCTATTTGCAGCTGTATCTCCCATGATATTCACACGAATAATGTCCTTGAAGTCAGCAAAAGCAATCTGGGATTACCTCAAGGTAGAGTATGCAGGTGATGAGAGAATCCGTGGAATGAAAGTGCTGAATTTAATCAGGGACTTTGAATTGTAGAGAATGAAGGAGTCAAAATCAGTAGAAGAGTACTCTGACAAACTCCTAAGCATTGCTAACAAAGTGAGGTTGCTTGGATCCGAGTTAAATGATTCAAGGATTGTAGAAAAACTGCTTGTAACGGTTCCAGAAAGGTTTGAAGCCACCATAACAACCCTTGAGAACACAAAGGACCTATAAAAGATTTCTCTTGCAGAGCTCTTAAATGCTTTACAAGCACAAGAGCAAAGAAGAGCCATGAGACAAGATGGAGCAGTAGAAGGAGCCTTACCAGCCACGCATCAAGATAATGACAGCTATAAAAAGAAGAAGAACTCGAAGAACCAGCCAGCAAATGAATAGAATTCATTTAGCAATTACCAAAAGGGCAAAGGAGGAGGCTTAAAGAAAACTTATCCACCCTGCAAACACTGAAAAGAAAGGCCATCCACCATTCAAATGTTGGAGAAGACCTGACGCCAAATGTTCTAAATGCAACCAACTTGGACATGAAGCAATGATATGCAAAAACAAAAATCAGGTGAAAGAGGCAGATGCTCAAGTTGCTGACCAAGAAGAGGAAGATCAATTGTTCGTGGCCACTTGTTTCTCAAGCAGAGAATCAAGTGAGAGTTGGCTGGCTGACAGTGGCTGCACCAACCACATGACACATGACAAGCAACTCTTCAAGGAATTGAGAACTACTGAGATTAAAAGGCTGAGGATTGGAAATGGTGAACACCTAGCAGTGAAAGGAAAAGGCACAGTAGCTATCACAAGCTATAAAGGTACAAAAACCATTATAGATGTTCTTTTTGTGCCAAAGATTGATCAAAATCGTGAGTGTTGGTCAATTGTTGGAAAAAGGCTATAAAGTGCTGTTTGAAAATAAACAGTGCTTAATCAAAGATGCTGATGGTAGAGATTTGTTTAAAATCAAAATGAAGGGAAAGAATTTTGCTCTCAATCCAATGGAGGAGGAGCACATGGCCTTTAAATCCAAAGAAAGTGTCATAGAGATTTGGCACAAAAGACTCGGGCATTTTCATTATCGAGGACTGCTTCAAATGCAATCAAAGAAGCTGGTAGAAGGACTTCCTGATCTTGATGATGACCTGACCTACTGTCGAGCATGCAAATATGGGAAGCAACACAGACAACCATTCCCTAAACAAGTTTGGAGAGCTTCGAAGAAATTGCAGCTCATTCACACTGATCTTTGTGGTCCTCAAAGAACACCATCATTAAATGGTAACCTCTATTATATAGCCTTCATTGATGATCTAACAGGAATGTGTTGGATTTTCTTTTTGAAACAAAAATCAGAAGTTGCTGATGTATTTATGAAATTTAAGGCCAGGGTGGAAAATGAAAGAAGTTGCATAATTCAGACTTTAAGATCTGATAATGGCAAGGAGTACACTTCAGAAACTTTCAACCATTTCTGTGAGGAGGTAGGAATTGAGCATCAATTAACAACCCCATACACTCCACAACAAAATGGAGTTAGTGAGAGGAGAAATAGATTTATAGTGGAAATGACTCGTTGCATGCTTCATGAGAAGAATCTTCCAAAGAAATTTTGGGCAGAAGCAGCAAACACTGTTGTGTTTTTACAAAATCGAATTCCAACAAAGGCAGTGAAATATCAGACACCATTTGAAGCTTGTTATGGATACAAACCATCTCTAAATTTCTTAAAGTGTTTGGTTGCCTGTGTTTCACTTATATTCCACAAATCAAACATGACAAGCTTGACAAGAAGGCAACAACTAACATTTTTATTGGCTATAGTACTGGCTCCAAGGCTTACAGGGTGTTTCAACCACAAACTAGACATATTATTGTGAGCAGAGATGTATATTGTGTGGGAGATGAACAATGGAGTTGGGAAGACCTAAACAGGGTAAATCAAATTCCAAGTAAGTCAAGGCATTTATCCACTATCAACACTCTAAAGGAACATGAAGAAGAAGAATGGCAGGATGAACTAACAGATGATACACCAATTAGAGGCACAAGATTGCTCTCTGATATATATCAAAGATGCAATATGGTTGTTTGTGAACCTGCTGGATACCATGATGCAAAACATAATCAACATTGGATGGCTGCAATGGAGTTGTCAATGATTGAGAAAAATAGAACTTGGGAGCTTATTGATAGACCACATGACAGGAAAATAATAGGAGTGAAGTGGGTATTTAGGACTAAGTTAAATCCTGATGGCTCAATCGACAAGCCCAAAGCAAGGCTAGTAGTCAAGGGATATGCTCAAGTGTTTAGAGTTGATTATTCAGACACATTTGCACTTGTTGCTAGGCTTGACACAATCAAATTGCTTCTCACTTTGGCTGCTCAAAAAAGCTGGAAAGTGTTTCAATTGGATGTCAAATCAGCATTCCTAAATGGATTTTTACAAGAAGAAATTTTTGTTGAACTACCTAAAGGCTTTGTGGACAAATGAAATGAAGACAAAGTGTGCTTACTGAAGAAGGCATTGTATGGCCTGAAACAAGCTCCACGGGCCTGGTACAGTAGAATAGATGATCACCTAATTAGTTTGGGATTTGAGAAAAGTCTATCTGAAAGCACTTTATATGTCAAGCATGACAGTGCAGACATTTTAGTCATCTCTCTTTATGTAGATGATTTGTTATTTACTAGAAGTAATCTTGATCAGGTCAATCAGTTCAAGCTCAAAATGAAAAAGGTCTTTGAAATGATAGACCTTGGCCTGATGACTTACTTTCTTGGAATGGAAATTAAGCAAAGTCAGGATGAAGTGTTTATCTGTCAAAAGAAGTATGCAAAAGAAATACTTAAGAAATTTCAGATGGAAGATTGCAAGGCAATGAGTACTCCCATGAATCAAAAGGAGAAGCTGGTCAAAGAATATGGTTCCGCCAAAGTTGATGAAGCAGAATTCAAAAGCTTAATAAGATGTCTAATGTATTTGACAGCAACCAGACCTGACATTCTAAATGCAGTAAGCATTCTATCCAGATTCATGCATTGTCCAAATGAGACTCACATGAAGGTTGCAAAGAGAGTCATCAGATACATTAAGGGAACTTGGAACTATGGAGTTAAGTTCTTGAAGCATAGGGAGTTCAAGCTAATTGGTTTTTCTGACAGTGATTGGGGAAGTTCAATTGATGACATGAAAAGTACATCTGGATATTGTTTTAGCCTTAGATCAGGGATGGTTTCATGGAGCTCAAAGAAGCATGAAACCGTAGCTCAATCCACTGCTGAGGCAGAATTTGTTGCTGCAATGACTATTGTGAATCAAGCTCTCTGGTTAAGGAAGGTCCTGATTGATTTGAACCTGGAGCAGAAGCAAAGCACAAAGACTCTTGTTGATAACCAAGCTGCTATTGCAATCTCTAACAATCCAGTTTTTCATGGCAAAACTAAGCACTTTAATATCCTTACTGTAAAACTGAAAATCAAGTTGCAGATATCCTCACCAAACCATTGCCACTTAGCAAGTTTGAAAGCTTCAGGAAGAAACTTGGAGTTTGCAGCATCTAAACAAGGAGTGTTAAGTCACGTGTTTAAGAATGCTACCACTTATTCATTTTCTGTTTTTGTTAATGTTTGAATAATTCAAAGTAGTGCTCCTTGATCTCAAGAGTTAGTTATTTCTTTTCTTTAATCATGTATCCGGTTTCTTGCATATTTTTAGGATCTAATCCTTGTTTTCAGTTACGATTAAAGATCATGGATATTAATATATAAGTTTTGAAGTATTTCAATATAATGTAATTTTTTCCAGACTTTAAAGTTTTCACTCTTGTAAACAAACTCTCTTTTCTTCTTTTCAATTCCTTTAAACAAGCAACCAACTTAGTGTATATTCTCTGTAAACACCAACAGAAGTAAATGGTATGATGTGAAAAGAGAATACCAAAGAGGAAATGAAAATCATTACAAATAAAAAATAATGATCATATTCACAGAATGAACATACGTAAAGTAGAACATAGCAGAGTCAGACTGCGGAGTTGCCTGCCACAAGAAAATAAATAAAGTGGGAAGAAAAACACTACGCTGTTGCACAGAATCCCACAGCTGAATAATGCTCTGTTTTGAACTTTCCAAAAACTCTGGCCCAGCAAAAAGAAGATTTTGCCCTCTTGCTGTACCAAACATAGGTTGTTCTTTTACAAGAACAGCAACTGCAGATGTTATCAAAGGAAGTAATGATGTGATGCCAAAAACAAACCTGGAACAATATACACTTATTAAAATTTATATGAACATAAAAAAGGGAAAAACACTGCTATCAGAAATCAGAAGTATCTTGGACTACAAACTTCTTTCAGTACCTTACTCCGTATGCATCCAGCAAAGATCCACTGAAGTAGGAGCTCACAATTCCACCAAACGCTGAAGAACCCCAACATAAAGACTGAAGAGATCCTGAGGTGCTTTGTGACTCACCACGTGCCCTCTCCACAACCATTGAATCTACAACCTAAAACACAGCTCAGTGTCTGACATTGTTCTCTGAACAATTCAATCTATAGATGATAAAACACTACAGCCATAAAATCAGAGACAGATAAAATTGAAAACATAAAATAAGGTGAGTTATCCATGCATGAAGCATAGTGATGGAAAAGGCAAAGCTGCAAAGGGACTTCAATATATATAACACTAAGGTATTAATTTAATACCGTAGTGACCTATGAATACCTTAATATTTATCAGATGATACAAAGAGTATAACTAATTAAAAACAAAAGTTAAAAATATAGTACATTGTAAACTAATCAAATTTAAAAAAGTAAAAGAAATGATTGCATGCATGCATACAATCTACAAAAATATGTCAATTGTTAATGAAGAGAACAATACAAAAATTTGAGAACAAGGAGACAGATGTCCTTATTTGTCCAAAATGTTCCTTGTTCACAAAAAGGAAATAATAAACCAAATAAATTTCTTCTATAAAAGTAAAAAAGAGAAAGAAATTTATATTTCTGAAAATATTTAATTCTGTCACTCTCTCCACTAGTTCACTTTCCTTATTTTACTCCACCGTGAAAGATTCTTTCATGGATGATTGATGCCCAATAGTTAGGAGGCTGTATGTAAAAAAGGGAAATAAGGTTGGAACAGGGAATTCATTGAAATGTACTGAACTCAATAAATAGGGGAAGCTAGAAGTTAGTTGAGTTGGTTAGAAATTCTGTCAGAAGTTGTAAGAGAGAAAAGGTGCTCTCAAATCACCTTGCTGTATTCTTCCTGGTTATAATGACATTTGATCAGCACATTGAATAATATTCCCTGGGTACATTGCCCTAGCTTCTTGTTCTTTCTATCTGAAACCAGTTGAGTCTATCAATCGGTATTAGAGCCTTCCACCATATCTCTTAGCTGCAAACTAGCAACATGAGTGATGACATCAGCATTGTAGTGTTCTCCCGGGACTAGTTAGAAGGACGGTGCATAGCCAGTCCACGTGGGCATCGAGGCTATAAAGCATGACGGGATGTTAGTACCCAATTGCAAGGTATGGGACTTGAGTCCCACAGCAAAAGGATGGGATTATAGTGTGGGATTTATAATGCCTTGGGATCTCCAACTGTAACAACTAGCTTTTGTAGTATAGTTCTCCCAAGGTTCTTATCACTGTGCACTTGCCTTAGACTAGTCCCAAGCAAACACTCCAATGCTCGCATCAGCACCCGCACCACTTGTTTGTAGTTATGAGACATGGTGATAAGCTCCCGCTGTTGTAGCTGGCTGGAGAGTCCAAAGCCTTAACAACCACACACTAAAACCTCATACTTCCAATGTGAGACTTAAGTCCCACACCTTCTAATTGGATCCTAGCACCGAACCAAAGTGAGTTCGGAATAATTGGTTCTTTGTTCTCTAGTTTAAGATTTGCAGGATGGAGATCAGGTAACTGAATTTTGAAAACAGGAATTTTTTTATGTATTACAGAATTTTGGCATAAATTGATAGCATAAACATTAATATTATAAGCAAAACATCAAGCAAAAAGGTATATTTTACCAATCATTTCCACTCAAAGAACAGCCAGTAACTTTTAATAAAAATGAATATATATATATATATATCATTCATTTGCCATAAGATATGTACTGGTACATGAAGATACCAGGTACAAAAAATAAAGCAGAATGGAAGTACACCTGCATAATTAAAGAATAATGCTAAGCCGTACATCACCTTACATCTACATAATTTTTACCATTTGATTACAAACTGTCCTACCTCATTTTCTGTTCACCCATACTCTAATTCAGTAACCTCACATGGATGTGAGGTAGTCTGCTTGGTGTTGATGTGCACCAAGCATCATTTATAATTAAATTATTCCAGAGAAAAAGTATGTGGGAATTACTAAGTAGGAGGCAATCACAACATCCGAGAAAGCAACAGAGAGAGATCCAAGAAGTAAGCAAAAACAAGCAATATATTTGTTGTCAACAAAAGTAGCAATCATTTATAGTTAAATTATTCCAGAGAAAAAGTATATGTGAATTACTAAGTAGGAGACACTCACAACATCTGAGAAGGCAACAGACAGAGATCCAAGAAGAATGCAAAAACCAGCACTATATTTGTTGTCAACAAAAGTAGCCATCAAACTCCACGAGAGTGCACCAAGCAGCCCTGATAAAACTAGGTATGACCTTCTTCGATAACCAAAGAGGGGAACAGAATCACTGCATGCCATATTAACAACTTAAATAATGAAAATGTTGTCCACAACTTTGATAAAATTGAGAAAATAATGAACCTGTACAGAGGTTTTAGACTCACCTAATAAACCCGTACAGAGGTTTGATGAGCCATGGCAATGCAGAAAAACCAGAAATCACAGCTGCCTAGTCAATACATTATGAATTGAACATGTCAACCCTTCAAATATTAGTGCATAATTGATTCAATCCAAAAAGAAAAAAGAATCAGAATTTCAAGGAAATGCTATCACTCTTTTGGTTTCTACATCTGATTCAAGCAAAGGCTCCACTTCACATTCACACCATGGGATAGGTAAATGGGCACAAGTTATAAAATTCAAATGAAATTAATCAAAATATGTGCATGAAGTGCATATAAAATCATGAGTTGAGAAGACACACCTCAGCAGGGTCCAAATGCAAATCATCTTTTAAGTAAAAGTTCACGGCCAACCTTGCAAGTCCTAAAACACCTTGAACAAAATACACCATCGCAACAGCAACATTATCAGGGGATAAATCTACCCCAAACAATTTGATACTGCTAACACGATATTTTTGCTTTCTAGGAGCAATTCTACTAGAGGACGAAGCCTCTAGATCTGTCTCCGTTGTTAGAGCATCATCTTTTCCAGCTCCTGCCACAAAAATCAAAATCCAAAAATGCTGCCATTTTTAACGTATTTGAATATACCTCTATGAATTTCAAAAATTAAAAAAAAAAAAAATCAAGCTCAATATAAATATTATATCACTTAGCATAAGCATAATCAATTGCATGAAAGACTGCATTCACCAACCCTATAGAAACTTTGCATAGCAAAAAGAAAATTAAATGTTGCATCTCGCATGTATTAGAATGTGGATCATGGAGCTAACTAATGAGTTGCCCTAAGTTATATATACTATTATATGTTCTACCATCCTCTTAAAATGTAATATAACTTAACTTTATAAAACTAGCTTGTAAAATGAATTCTTAAATTTAGTTAACAGCATGATGAGAAATGTCAATTTTGGTACTTACCGATACGAGAACCCAAGAAAGGGTCGCCATCATCGCTGCTGAGTCGGCGAGAGGAGCCCGACCTCGGAACGGTGTCGGAGAATTCCATTTCAGGCGGATTCCGACGCGTTCTCCGGTGGAAACGCGGTGAAGGAGTGACAATTGGCGTGCGGCCAGTGAGAGAAGGATAAAAATTGGAAAATTTGGAGGGTAAATATGGTATTAAAGACAAAATATATCCACAACTCATTTTATTATATGGTAATATTTAATGCCGTTATTAAATTAACGAGCTAAGCAATTCAAATTTCAATCATATTAGTGTTCACGGTCCTAGAAGCTATCGTCGTGTGAGGTGTTAAAGAATAAGGTTCAGATGGGTGGTGGTGAACCGAGGTGGAGTTTGGATTGGGCCTTCTGCTGCGCAGTTCAAAGCTCTTTTGTGTGTTTTGGGCCTACAGAACAGGGGAACTGACAAGTGTTTGAAGACTAGTTCAAATGTCAACAATTATTTTTGTATCTACATTTCAAAAATAAAAAAAATACTTGTATTCGTTTCATATTCATGTATGTAAAAATTTTAATTCTCATTCGGATACTTACCAAATACTTACACTCATACTCCTAGATGCTACTTGTACTTTGCTTAAGTATAAAATTAATAAATCAATAAAAAAATATCAATTAGAAAAAAATTACAACTCAATTAAAAAATTGTTTTTAAATATAATGTAGTAATTCTTAAAAATTAATTAAATCTGATGATAAACATCAAACTTGGAATATCAGAAGAGTGAAAACACAACCTCCACGAACAAAATAAATAAATAAATTTACCGTAAGAACAAAATTATAAGCATTTTGAAGTTTTTCTCTTCTTCTACCAATTCAAAATCTATTATTTGGCATTCCTTTGGTAAATTATTCATGTTACTACATGAAAAAACTTCTAAATATAAAGTCATATATAAATTGATTGAACCTAAACCAACTAAAAGAAAAGAGTGGAAGAGTATTAAAACACCAACTTAATCTTTTAGATGGAAAATGGGATTGGTTAAGCTCCATTTACACAAAAAATCTTCATCTTAGTAATTAAATTAATAGTAATAATATATATAATTTAAAAAATATATTTGAATAATTAATCATATATATATATATAAGATGTTTTAATTAAATAATTATATATATAGGTGTAAGTTTGGGAAAAATAGACACTATAATACTTACTTTTCATTAAATTTTTCAAATAAATCTTTGATTTCTGCCTCATTCCTATTAAATGGATTTTTACTTGTCCATTAAATAAATATTTATATGTTTGATTTGATTTTAATAAATTTGTTTTTACTTTTTTTAATAATTTGTTACACAATTATTTGCTACAATCTAACCAAATGAAACAAATTATATTTTTCACACCTAATCTAGTCAGACACTAAAACCTATAGTTTTGCAATGTTGAAGTAACATAAACTACAAACATTCTATTACTCCGTAACATAAATTACAAACATTCTATTTCTCCGTAACATAAACTTGATATTGATATTTTTGAAGGATTAAATTTCCCTGCAGAAAGACTTCTTCTATCATCTTGACGATATCCATTTCGCATTTGATGAATAACTTAATAAAAAAAAAAAAAGTTTACAGGGAGCAGAAATATGTGTCTTACCAAAAAAATCCTGCTTCAAAGAATTTAGCGGTGGAGGTAAATTGAGTAGATGGATGGATAAAGATGAAAACAAGTGAAATTATTTATTATAAAAAATTGAGAAAAAATTAAAATTAATAAAATTTATTATATTAATTTTTATTTATTTCTATAAATTTCTTTATTTATTTTTTATTTTTTCAATCAAATACTTTTAATTTTGATTTATTCTATTTCTTAAAAAATAAGAGATACAAATCTGACCGAAAAGGAAATTAAGAGTTTCTAAAAGTAAGAAAAACATATATTGACAATGATGTGCCAAGCTAACTACGCTAGCAGCTAGCTATATTAGTTTACTATCATCTTTGTTTTGCCACAAATGTTCCTCCTAAATCCTAATCTAATGTCACAGAATCATTCCTCTGACCAAGTCAGAAAGCTGTTCCCTCGTCAAACTTACAACATGCGCTCCAGTCCCTCAAATGATACATATATCTACATATTATCTAAAAAAAATTGCTTTGTACAACGGCTCCGATCATCAGGTACTGTCAATATGCTAAAAAGCACAAACAATCAAACGATGTTTTAGAGAAAAGAATCTACTAGAGATGATGTCATGGGTCCTATGTGCGTCATTATAGTATTATTATTACTGTGGAATACTTTATATAAAACAATAAACAAAGATAATGTAAGCTAAAGTTATACACAGGTATCATTACAAAACTGTGGCCAACCCAACAGCCATCCCCTAATTCATCATTTCAATAAAATCACCTACAGTATCTCTTCCTTTCAATTCCTCCCTATCTTTCTACACTGCTACCTCAGAGAGAGTAATAAGCAGAAACAGAAAAACCAGGTACAGCTATCCAGGATTTCCAAGGACTATTTTGTTTTTTTTTTCCTAGAAAAATAAAAATGAAGGTGGTGTTATTCTTAGCCCTTTGAAGCAACATGGAATTGCTTTGGGTGGGTAGGTGGGTGGGGGTTAAATGAATGGAACTAAGGCCCATAAATATCATTGGCTTCCAATTTGCTCATCTCATCCTCCAACAGCATCCCTTGGTACCTGCATTCATTGCTACAAAATGCTCTCTCACCCCTGCATCACAACACCATGCAACTAGATTTAAGATCTTTTTTAGTTTATTGCCACCCTTTTAGGGATACTTGTAATCTAACACATGCAAATTAGCATAGCATATTTCACTTTGATTCATAACCATTTTTTAATCCTGAAGTAAAATTAATAGACATCGTTAATTACAATTGAAGAATCACATCACATCATATTCTTTTATATTATAACAAGACAACCGTTTATGTTCGACTAAAATAGAAAACGAATAGAGTTTTATTAGCTCACAATACTTCAATTCAGGATTTCCCATTCTTTGTTGTTTTAATAGGAGGAGAGGTGGAAATAGCTATTAACCATTGAGAATTAAGACCAAAAACTAAAAAATACAAAGAAGACAAAAACGAAATTAGCCGGATAGGGCCAGCCTTGTCATCATGACATCAAATTTAATTTCCTGCAGAAATTAATTCAAGCTATACCCTTTGATGATCAGATATTAAAGCAACTTGCAGGCAGAAAGGAGCAAAATTTGCTCAAATTTTTTAAGACCCTAGGTATCTTCTATAAGCTAAATAATCTTGTTCAAACCATGTAAAACCAGGTGAACATAGAAAACTGTTGTTTTCTGTAGTCTTCAACAAAAAATGAGCAAAATTTGCTCTCAATTCACATCCCAAACTGAACATGCCAATCAGATTCCTAATTCGAGAACCAAGAACCCAAAAAGTATTGTAATAAAAAATGAAGAGGAAAGAGAATAAGCGATTACCTGTATATGTAGATGTCTTTACCCTGGCCAAGGTTTCTCTTGCAGTGAAAGCAGACACTCAGAAAGCTCCGAGAGTGATAATTGGTGTGATCTGGAAAACACCCGCTTTCTTTAGCAGAAGAAGTAGAGCACCCAAGTTCAAAGCAGCTACTCTCAATGATGCAGTTATCGAATATGTGAGTGGTTCTCGGGTTAGGCCCGTGAGAAATCACGCGCGTGTAGTCCTCAGAGAGTTTCATTTCACTCGCAGAGAGACACCCAATGAAAACTCGCTGAGAATTAGCACTCCCAGATGAAGAATTTCCCTTCTCAGCTACGAATTTGGGTGATTCAGATGGAGACAGTGGAGGAATCTGAATCTTAAGCTGAGATCCAAACACAACCATTCGAGACTCCGATTTGGAACTCACTTCACCGTGTTTCTCTTCGTCAACAAGAGCATCAACAAGACCAAGACCAACCCCTTTTGTGTCCAACTTATCCCAGTAACGCTTGTGTTCGCTCCCTGGAGTACTTCTGGGGCTGTTTGTTTCAGACCAAAAGGGGTTCTTGAAACTAGAGAAAGGCTTGTTGTCGAGTATGGAGGTAGGGCTCATCATGGTTTCGGTTTCATGGAAACCTTTCGGAGTGAAATTGGTGAACAACCTCGGAGAGCTGAAGAAAGATGTTGAAGCGGGTTTCTTGTACTTGTCTGAATCTGCCATTAGACTCTTGTTTTGTTTCTTTCACTCACTCACCATAGCTTGCTTTTATGTTTCCTGAAACCAAGACACAGAATAATGCTACAAGTTTAGTAATTAGAACCTTGTTAAGTTATTGAACTAGTGCTCATAACAGTGTGTATTTTTGTGTGTGTGTGTGACAGAAAGATCATAGGAATCACCTGAAAGGACAAGGTTGCCAACCAAACACTGCCATCAGTCTGAAGAGGCAACACCAAAATTACCTACTTAAAGCTGAGGCTGTGAATTCTGTGAAGGCTTAGAAGAAGAAAAGGCAAAAGCTGGACATTACAAACAAGTTTCCATGAACAGAAACCTCTATCTCCCTCTGTGACCTCCAATCCAAAACTACTGAGAAAAGAAGTGAAGAAACTGAAACAGATATAGAAAATAGATATTTTTTTTAATTAATTTTTGTATTGTTTGAAATAAAATGAAAAAGAAAGAAAGGTGACTTTTTCCCCGGCTTTCTCGCCCTCCGTTCTCCTGTTTCTGAGAATAGAATCACGATGGGGCACAAAAACGACATGCGAAGAGACCCTCAGTGGTCATGATCAAAGGACCAGACGTGCATGTATCAGACAGCAGAACAAAGAAGAGTTTGTATTTTTGTTCCTTCTTTTGGCTACCTTTATTTCTCCCTTTCAATTTTTTTGCATTTATGTCTAGGCCTGCGCAAATTATTAGTGCCTTACAAGTAAAAGCCCAAACACCCCCGAGGGTAAAACCCAAACAACTGGTCCCTAAAATCCCATTTCACCACCAAAACCAGAAAATGAAAAATCCAAATAAAATAAAAATTAAAAGCAACGGTGATGATGATAATGATAATTCATAATTTATAACTCATAAAAGCCCCTCTCTTTTTTCTCTTCTCTCCCTTTTATGACTAGTGGGGTTATCTTTTTACACTGCTCTTTCTCTCTCTTTATTTGCCCACTAGTTCAGGCCTCCATCATGAGCCCTGAAAAATTGGCATGGAGTTGCAGAGATAAGCATAGGACACAAGACAAGAGAGAAATCTTTAAGTGGTTTTGTGGTGGTAGGAATGGATAACCGGTTAGTGGGTTCTTATAAAGACGCGTGTGTTTGAGAATCGGTGGTTTTTACTTTTCATTTTATTTTACTTTTTGTGTGTTGGTTTCAGGAGAAAAGGATCGGTGGTTTTAATAAAACCAGCAAACTATGCACTTCTCTCTCAGCAATAACAGTTTTTATTTACGAAGGTGCTAGCCAGTAACATGGTTTGGGTTTGGGTTTGTGTTTGTGTTTGTGTTTGTGTCACAAAACAAAGGTAAGGTGGCGTTATGTGACTGGAATTTGAGATCGGTTATCTTTATCTTTCACTCTCAAATCTCAATCCTCAGTATAAATGGATCAGAGGCACGGAGTATTGTGAGAATAAATAGTGTAGTATAATAGCATGCTCACATCATACACAGAAGCACTCACGAGACTTTAAAGTGGCCTCTATGGCTCTATCACATTTTTATCTAAATTAAATACAAAAAAAATGGTGCGTATTTTTTTTTTTTTTTAAGAAATGCACTTGTTTTAGCAAACAGATATCACTATGTTGATAGCACATATTTTATTTATGAAAGAGAAATTGGATTTGATTTTCCATAACCATATTGAAGAGGGACAGAGAGCTTTATATGTAATTTTAAGTCTTGGATTAAGAATGTCTTGTATAATTGACCAAAATGATTAAAATTTACAAGGATATCTTAAGTTCTACAGTGAGTCATAGGCCTAATTATTATGACAAAAAAAATGCAATTATTTTGAAGGTTAAAAAAAAAATATTAAGTAAATGGGATTGATATAAGTAGATAATGATTTGTAAATAATTCTCATTTTTTTATAAGTGTTAGTTAGAATCTTTTAATGTCATTTTTTTTATTTGATAGACAATTTTTTTAAAGAGATTCTTTGACACTTGAGGCTAATTAAATAATTATAATTAATTAAAATTATTTATAATTTCACTTGAGTAGTATTTTTTTATTAAATTAGTTTATAAACTAATTAAAGCAGCTTATAAGTTACAAGAATAAATTACCAAACACACTCAAAGTAAGTGCACGTTCTCAGTTTAACATACCATTCGCGTTTTACTTAATAATATTGAGGATATCAATTCATTCTAACATTTCTTATTCATAAAAAAAATTGATTAAATTTTAGTTTTTAAACTTTTACAAATTTTAGATTTTAGTCTTTGAAAAAATATTTGATTGATTTAAATTATTAAAAAATTCATTATAATTTTTATCCTTACTATTAGAATGTATTATTTTATAAAAATAATAATTAAAAAATAACATGAAACGAACTTAGATATTCTTATATCATTATCATTTAAAGACACGCTTCAATAATAATGATTAAAAATTATGGAAAAAAAATATTAACGATACTAGTTAAATGTTTATTCAGGAACTAAAACTTAAAATTTGAAAAAAAAAAATCAAGAAGTAACAACTTAACTAACCTAAAAAAATACTAATGATGTGAATTCTAAAGAAAATTTATAGAAATATTTTTAAAAAGATGAAAAAAAAAACAAACTCTTTTTGACACGAAAATGGGAGGAAATTTTTTTCTCAAATACTTTACTTTATATAATAAAAGAAAAATATAAAAAAATTTAATAAATATTTTTTATCTTTCTAATTTATTTTCTCATGTTTTATGTTATTATGTAGAGTGCGCATTTAATAATATATCTTAATTTGATTTATTAATCTATCAATATTAATTCACTTAAACAATTTTCGTTTTCAATAAATTTGAAAGAAATTGTCAAAATTATTCTTATTTTGGGTGAAAAAAAGTTCTACAACTTTCTCTAATAACAATTTTATATATATACATTAGAATATGAACTTGTAATATGCATGAATAAATAACGGGGAGGGGTTAATTTAGAATAAATTTGTTAATTTTTTATGTTAATAAAAATGATAAATATTAAATATATGAGGCAAAAAAAAATACTAATATTTCAAATCAATAAAGTACAAAATATAGAAAAGTAAAGCTTTTTATGTATTTAACGATGCCAACAATTTGTTAAATAAACTGTCAAATTTTTTCATTTGATATATATAATATTTAAAAATATTGAAAACACTTGTCATGTATTTTTATTTTTTAAAACAAAAAAATTACTATAAAAAATTCAAAAAGTAAATATATTGGATTACTTAATAAT
>JAMLFT010001198.1:0-32412 GCA_026544285.1 Pachyrhizus erosus
AAAAAATTTAATATTATTGTTTAAATTTTTTATTTTTAAAATAAGAAGTTTTTTGTTTTTTAGAAACAAATCATATATGTTTCTTAAATACTACCTCCATCTCTTAATATAAGATTTTTTTTATTAATTATATTCTTTAAGAAATTTAATTAATTTAGTTTATAACATTAAATTTATTAACAATTTGTATTATTTTTCTAAAATTATCCTTAAATTTATTGGAATTCATCATCTCTTTTTTTCTACTTAATTATTTTATGTCTAATTAATTAATTGATGTTAATTATTTTCTCCAGAGAGAATAAATTAATCTCATTAATTTATAACATTTTATTATAAAATAATTTAAGTTATAATAATAATAATAATAATAATAATAATAAATGCAAACAATAACTTAAAAAGAGTCTTTTAAGAAAAGATTCTTACGTTCAAAAATAGAGGTAGTAATCAATTATTTCAAAAAGTACTTATTTCATAAACACTAATTTTAAGTTTAAATAAGTAAAAAAGAAATAATTATTCTATTGATATTTCTCAATTTCAATTCATTTGTTATTTTAAAAGTTTTAACTTATTTAAAAATACTTTTCACTTTAAATATGTTTTTAGTCTTTAATAATTTTTTAATTTTATTTCTTGTCTCTCATAAATTTTTTAAAATTTTTAGTCTCTAATAAAATTTTTTATTTTATTTGTGGTTCTTAAAACACTATCTAAATAACTTTGCTTCATTTTTCAACGAGTTATTTATATAAATTTAGGATAAAAAAAATTTTAAAAAAATATTTAAGACCAAAATTTTTTTAAAAATTATTAAGGATAAAAAAAAATATTTAAAAATTTATCAAGAATAAAAAATATATTTAAATTTTTTTCTAACAAAATTCATATATATTAATAATATAGGAAAACATGATATAGTATAGAGATGTAGGTTTAAGAACATAGACTTTTTTTTCATTATATGTTTTGATTATCCATTATATGAGTTCTATTTAAATTTTTTCTTTTGATTCACCAAAGATGTATCTAACAAAAATAGTTTGACACTTATATGTACTCAAAAATAAGAAAATGAAAAAGATGCATGTTTTCTCTTATTATACTTCTTGTTACATAATGACTAATTTGACAGTTAGATATTTTTTATTTTTGAAATCTTAGTGAGATTTCTAGTAACATTGACAAAATTAACCTAGTTCTTGATAAATGTAACTTCTTCCTTTAGTTTAGTGATTTTAGAAAAATGTATAGTCTTAATAGGGATCTAAGTTATATTTAGTCTAATCTTAAGCACATCATATTCAATCTTAAGCTTCACATTCTCACTTTTAGGCGTTTCATTTTCAAAACAAATATGTCTATATATATATATATATATATATATATATATATATATATATATATATATATATATATATTAAGTTTTAAACACTTAGCAACTAGTTTGGTGTATGTTCTCAATAAGAGATTTATCAAAAACATTTGCAACATCATAATCAACTTTAGATTCATAGTTGGGATTTACTTTAAACACTTTAGTACTTGTATCAACCATGAGACAAATGTTGACTTCTTCAATTGTCTCATTTTCTTTGTAATTGTTTTGCTTAAAAGTTTTTCCATATGACTATCAAACCTTTTTTTTTCTTTTTCTTTAAGAACTATATCTTTTAATATTTGGACAATATGTCTTTATGTGGCCTAATTTCTTGCATTCAAAGCAAATGATATCTGACTTATCCTCTTTGATTAACTCTTTATTGTTTTTATTCTTTTTCTTGACTTAGGGCTTCTATTTCCAATACTTTCTAATCATTTTTTTTAAAAGACTTAGATATTAAGGAAATCTTATAAGTTTCATTTCTTACTTTTGAGTTATTGTTATAATCAAAATCTTTATCTTTTGCATTTATCTTGAAGATTGGATGTTGATCTTCTTTCTAGTAAAAGTTGACTAGTTAATTATTTGAACTTTATATTCTTAAAAAATATGGAAATTTTTTTCTTGATATCACTACTTTGGTTTAGGACAAGTTCACAAATCTTGAAGAATCCAAGTAATTCAGCAATCTGTACAATGCTTGTATCACAAGCTTCTTTGAATAATTGAGTCTATGACCTTTAATATTAATTAATAATATGTTTTAAATTATATATATATATATATATATTGTGTATATACAATTATGTAAGGGAATGTATAACTTTAAAACGAGAATGATTAATATCAATTCTTAAATTAAAATAGAAGATTAAAATTGAAATATTCATTTAAAATTACTATCATTGTCATCACATGACAACAACTATAACAATGACAGTAATGATATATAGTGTTAGTTACAATAACATGGGTGAGATGGAGGTGAAAAGAAAGATAGATAGAAAAATTATCTCATCTTATTTTTTTTTAATTCAACTCTTAATATAAAAAATACAATATACCAACAAAATAGGATAGACTATAAAATAAAAAAATTATATCCTATTAATATATCAAATAACTTAATATAGGATCACATAATAGGAATCTCATCATATCCTAACACCAAATGAGCTCTTGATATATATGAGAAGGACATTTCTTAACAATTAATTATTTTAAAAAGAAAAGAAAACTTGACAAAACGCATCCTATATGGTAACGTAAGCATGTTTCCCTCCATTTGTTTCTTGTTCTAATATGTATGACTCGCAACAAATAAAACACAGAAGATAATTACGAGATATAATCGTTATCTTGTTGTCTATTTGATATTATCTTTGTCGTTACGGAAATTAAATCCGAAGCCTAATTTTGAGGGCATAAAAGGTTATGGCGGCACGAGTGGATTGGATAAAGCAAGTTGTTCAATAACGAAAAGGTTAGCCTACATTGGTGCACGTTGAAGTTCCAGTGCTGGCTCAGTTCAACCTAATCGTCTTAATAAATTGGTCTATAATTGTACTAATTTAGTTTAAAAATTGGGTTTAAAGGATAAGACTTGGTATGATTCAAGGATATAGAACTAGAATCTTAAAAAAAAAAAAAAAAAAAAATGGAAAGGCATTCAAACGAATCAAAGCCTGTTTCTACAATTTAAATAAAATAAAATGTCGATGTCGATAAACTCCAAAAGATTGATATATTAATTGATTGATACAGTTTTTGACATAATTATACTGAATATTCATGATAGTGTTTAGAACTTCAAACTTTGCTGTCTGTTTTTAAAGAAATTAAAATTTCACTTTAAATGAATCTATGCGAAAGACACCGTAAAATAAATATTGTACATTGAACGAACATTTATTTTGAAGCACAAACATAATTTTGATGGGACAAGGACTTAAATTATTCTATAGTTATCAACATGCAAACAGAAAGATTATTATTTTCCTAATAATTTATAAAGGAAATAAATATTTGTGGGCACGGGCCTTTTGTTATGAACTTGAGCAACTCCTGGAGGTTTTGGACGAAAAGGAACAGAAAGTGTTACTCATTGGTGGTAATTGACTTCACCATATAGAAAGCTCATGCGGGGGTCAATTCTACGTTGTTTGCGGGTTGGGAGATTTGAAAAGCACAGCACATGGTGCCTAAAATTATTTACACGAAATGCTCCATCTCATAGATTTAAAGGTCTCATTGTCTCACTATTTGGCTTTGAAATTTGATACAGTACAGAAAAACATGCTACCTTAACTTTGCTAGAGCTTCTTGTTTTCTCACCAGAAGGACACCGCACTAAAACCATAGTGTTGGAGGCCTCACCCACCAACAAACACGTATGTGGTCCATAAATTGAAGGGCTTGCTTTGTACAAGTAATTGATTATTGATATTATTGATTTCAAATATATTTTGTGATTAGTTCTTGCCGACAAATTAATATTTAATATAATGATAATAAGGTGGATTTAAAATAAGATGTATAGTCTACTTTTTTTTTAAAAAAAAAACTCAAAACATGTTTGGTACGTATAAAAAAGAGTGGCAGAAAAAGAATACACACTTATTAAAAATATTTTTCTCCTTTGATATACAAGAAAAAAAATGGAGGAAAGAAAAAATGATTTATCTCACACCAAAATTTAATCCTTCCAATTGGAAAAGAAAATTATAATAAAAAGAGAGTAAAAAAATTAAAAATATCACTATATCTTTAATGATCAAAATATATATAAAAAAATTATTATGTCTTATTTTTATTTAAAGATATTTACGTTACTTCATAAATATAATATTTTATTTTTTTTCTTTTTTTTTTCTCTTTTTTTCTACTAAATCATTAATGACTAAACAAACATTTTATTTTTAAAATTTTTCTCTTCTTCTCATTTTCTTTACGTTATCTTTCTTCTATCTTTTTTTTAAACCCAACAAAGTATAAAAGTTACTTTAAAATTAAAGATAAAATAAAAATTTTTAAAATAAAAAATATTTGATTCTTTTGATTTATTTTAACTTAAATGATTCAATAGAGAGTGAGAAGAGAGATAAAAAAAAAAGAATAGGAGAGATACAGAAGAAAAGATCATAAATAAAATTTCTTTAAAAAAAAATTCCACCCTTTTTTAAAATTTCCACCCATATTCTAATTTACTCAAGCATAATTATCCACAAAAGTTTGAATGACAAAAAAAATATAAATACACAAGTTTTGATTTTTTTTTTAATTTTTTTTTAAGAAGAAACATCAAACTATTATAAAAATAATTTTAAAAAAATTATTTTTCATTTTCTTCAGATTTAATGATTCTAATAAGTAGTTAATCATAAATATTAAATATATATCATATTATTTAACAAAGAAAAATACTTTTCTTAAAAAATACAAACAAACAAACTTTTAATAAAATCTGCTAAAGTCGGCCGAATAATGAGAGAGAGCTTGGATAGTAGGCAGAATTCATAGATTTTAGCTTAACTGTAATCACTTTACAAAAAAAAACAGACTTTTGACTGCTATGATGTTCTCGGAAGAAGAAAAGATGTAACGCTTTGGAATAATTGCTATTAAAATATTATACAAACATATTCATGTTAACTTAATAAGCAGCAGTTACGTAACCGTAATACCTTCCCATGTGAAGGGAAAGGGGTTGTCAATTAATTTGTATCATAAATTATGGAAACAGAGCTGCGAAACAAATGGGAGATGTATTTCTATTTCCTTTGTAGATGAGAAACTACGTGGATAACTACTTGCGTATTTAAATTCTTTTCTTTTGATTTTTCTAAACTAACTAAATCCGTAACATAAATACGCAGCGTTGCTTTCATTAGGTTATTGTGCAAACCAACAAATTAGCTGCTCCGTATTCTAATCTTTTTGAATTGCATCCTAATCCTATCCATTATCCACTGAGGATTGCTTTTGTTCTTGCCACAATAAAGCAGCTTCAGGTCTAATCTTGTCACCTCTACTACAGTTGTACTTGAAATTTTCATCAATCTTTCCATCCCATATGATGTTTTTGTCAAAATAGTAACGTATGAGCAATCCTCACTTTATGGCATGGACTAAGAACTTTCTGTATAAAATAAAATAAATAAATAAAAACTACTTGCTGTGGACTAGAGTCTGCCAAATTCAGAAAGAAAAAAACTTCAGATTAAAAAAATGGCACTACATATATGGCAGTTTGTCAACGCTCTTTGTTAATACGCTGGTAGTTGATCAATTATGCAGTCACATATAACTTGACCTCCGCATTTTGCTAACTACTATGAGACAAATTTCTTTTGAAACCAACCATAACTTCTATTATCTAAAGATCTAAGTTGTTAAGATTTGATATTATTGCCTTCTATGACCAACAAATTAGACCATGAGCAGTCAGGATAGAAAAAACACGCACAATTTTGTTGTACTTTTAGATGGAATCAACCGAATCATGGAAGGTTTCCATTTTCCAAGGCTATTGAAGCCGCAGACACAGTTGTGAAGTCACAGAAATAAATTTTAAGAATGAAAGAAAATTTAAGACGAAAGTAGATATTCAGAATATTAAAATATTCAAAACATTGCTAAATATATATAATAGGCTGTGGTGGTTATAAGTTCCTCTCTAAGTTGCTCAGTAAATGTTGACTAGAAACAAGTCCTCTAATTATTAAACCTATTTATACTCTTCTACAAATACGCAATAAAATTCTTGTATGAGATTCTACAATACAAAAACAACAGAATTTCTGAATGCGTTGATTCATTGTTTCAGGTCTTGGTATTCTGGAGCCATGTAATACAAACTTACTAACTTTCACCGTGAGCTGTGTACCATGCTAGAATGAGAACCTGTCTAAAACCCAAACTATTTGTTACAGCCATTCAGAAATAAATTTCACGATTAATACTATTCATACAAAAAAATTATTACAACAATTTATACTTAAGGGAGGATAATAGGAAGAAAAAAGAGGAAAATTTATGATAAAATGAGTGATATTAAAAAAGGAGATAAGGAAAAAAAAAATGCATGTGTAAAGTTGTTGTAAAAGTGTATTGTAAGAACACTCTATTACTCATTTCATATTTGTAATAATACTATTACTCACTTCATTAGCAAAACAACTTTATTGTACAGTCGCAAGAAAATATTGAATAAAAGTGTGAAAGTACCCCAAGAAAGTTCTCATTGATGCGTCATTATGAAGGCATATAATTACATATCCTATCCCAAATTCCATAACATCCCCCTCATCCCCCGAAACATGAGTTCAGGATGTTTTTCTCTTTACCATATATACCTTGTCCAAGTGTGGTATGATAACATTTAAAGCTTTTGATAAGGTGAACCATTCATGTCTAAAGCTCTCTCTGCCATCTTTGTCACATTTTCTAAGGTCACCAAATAAATGTCACGAAAGTAACCGTTAAGGTGTCTTTCATCCTCCAAGTTTTTTTCTCCTTCCCAATTGACGAAGCATAACATTTATTTGCTTGAAAAGGAAGTTCCCTCTCAAGGAGAAATGAAAATAAAAAAAGCGCACACTAAAGATTGAACTATTTGCCCCTCTTGTTTATCATCACAAACCTGATAAACTTTAGTCCCCCGTGTACACAACTCCTTATTCAACTAAGTTATCGCCGTTTTTGGAACTGTGGGACCTCCAAATCCCTCTATATATTAACAGTGTACTCATACTCTTCATGAGCACCAACTACCCCTTTGATCTTGTGTCCCACCCTGCATCTTAGCATAACCACTCCGGTTACTACAATGCCATTGTTACATTCCTCTTTCTTCCACATGGTTCCTCTCTTCTCTCTTCTTTTATTCTCACTCATGATTCGTTATAGTACTTCTCAGGGTCCACCTTCACCTGGCTACTACCCTAGTTCAAAAATTAGTCCTGTTAGCTTTGATGATGGATTTAGAAACCTCTGGGGACCTCAGCATCAGAAACTAGACCAAGACTCGTTAACAATCTGGCTTGACACGTACTCAGGTATGTAAAATGTCTCACATAAACTCCCAACTTAATTAGTTAAATATCCAACTACATATGCTTGTTTTTTTATTTGTTCATTAAAGTTTTAAGTCTTGCTCTTTCTATTACTAGTTACTACTTTTTTACTAGCACTTTTTTGAAGCACAGGGAGTGGATTCAAGTCACTTCACTCTTATCGATCTGGATACTTTGGTGCTGCGGTTAAGCTTCAACCCGGTTACACTGCAGGAGTCATAACATCTTTATACGTGAGGATTAATCTATAACTTCAGCTAATATTGAAAATTAAGCATATCTTTTACTATCTGCAGCTTTTCATCTTTTTCCTTAGTTCTTTCTTTTGGGAATTGTAGCTTTCAAACAACCAAGACTACCCAGGACACCATGATGAAATAGACATTGAGTTCCTTGGTACCACACCGGATAAGCCATATATCTTGCAGACAAATGTATACATCAGAGGAAGTGGAGATGGAAATATTATAGGGAGAGAGATGAGGTTTCACCTTTGGTTCGACCCAACAGAAGATTTTCACCACTATGCTATTCTGTGGGAACCCAGTGAGATCATGTAATATTTTCATGCACTACCATGATCCTCATAAACTGTCCAATGTCATTAATTACAAAGTTTTCTGGAATAATTCTGTATAATAAGGATCCACAACCATGTAGCCCAATTAGGCAATTACTAAGGCTTGGTTAAAACATTTCACTGAAAGACCATTTAATTCTATACGATAATGGAATGTGGACCCCTTTAAAATATACCTATTAACCTTTTATCATATTTGTCAAAGTGAGAAAAACTGTGCATGTAGCTTCTTTTTCGTCACCTAATCATTCTTAGCTTATTATGGAATGAGAATGTATTTTTCACGGGAGTAGGTTGATTATGATTAAATCTTGCAATATCTAGATTTCGTATGTTGCCTACTAGTTTTAGTAATTTAATTTTCTTACACCGGGAATAATATATGCAGATTTTTAGTGGATGATGTCCCAATAAGGAGGTATCCTAGGAAGAGTGATGCCACGTTCCCCACAAGAGAAATGTACGTGTACGGATCAATATGGGATGCATCTTCATGGGCTACAGAGGGAGGAAAATACAAAGCTGATTATACATACCAACCCTTCATTGGTAGATACAAAAATTTCAAAATACAAGGTTGTACCACCGAAGCCTCCACCTCATGCCAGCCACCATCTCCCTCATCGTCAGGCTATGGCAGCCTTAGCCCTCAGCAACTTGCTGCAATGCAATGGGTCCAAAACAACCACTTGATCTATGACTACTGCCATGATCCTAGTAGAGACCATACATTTACTCCAGAATGCTAAGGTTTAAGCTATATTTGGATTAAAATTGGAAAAGTACTTTCATAAATTCTGATACATAATTAGAAATTTCAATATACAGAAAGATAAAAGAATAATTGTTGCTTTGAAAATAAAATTAGTTTAGAGCTCTCCCAGTTGAAATCCATGTATGCACTTAATTGGTTTGGTTCAAGTTGGTATGTTACAAAGTTTCTTTTTTTACTTTTCACATATTACCAAAACAGTTTGTTAAGGGGTGGATTTTGTGATGGTTCCACTTGCTAATGCTAAGTGTAATTGCAACAACAGTGAGCGTCCAAGTCCCCCCAAAATAGATTGGGATGTTTTCTTTGTTTATGTAATTGTGTTGTTTGCTTGTACCCCACAAAAGATTGGGATGTTTTTGTTGTTTGTGTAATTGTGATGCCCTATTACTTTAGTCCTTTTCCTGTTGAAATAAATCTATTTGGATGCTTTCCTAATTCGTATTTAGGTACCAGAAATGAGAAAAGGGACCTTTATCCCTCTGAAAGTAAGTCGTTGGAAAGAGCCTTCTTATGGACTTTTGTTGCTGAATTGGACAACCAAAATAATTATTCAATCTGAGACTCCATGAAAATAATAACTAATGTTATACTCTGCTATTGTCGGTAGAATGCCCGTGCCAAGGACAACTGTGCCTTGTTTGAACGCCAAAAAAATAGAAAAAGAAAGAATTTAGTCACAAAAAAATCGGAGAGAAGAGAAAATACATATAAAAAGGTAAAATTTTAGTTGTTTGCATCAAGCAGAGCAAAAGTAAAGGAAAAATAAGTTCTATCTATTTATTTGGTTAGATAAAAAAAAAAAAAAGAGAAGAAAGAAAATAAAATTATTTAATGAAAATATTTTTGTTCTTATATCGAAATATTATAGTTTTTTATTCATTATTTTTTAAGGTAAAATAGGTATGGCAAAATATTTGTGCACTTTTCTTTTTTAAAAGAAAAATAAGTAAATTTCTTTTCTTATATGGATTCTGCTAAAACACTTTTATTTCTCTCCCCCATTTCGCTTTGTTCTATAGGAGAGAATCAATTTCAATTATGGTATTTTCTCTTCTTTAGATTTCTTCCTTTCTGAACCATGTCCTACCAAATTTAGTGTTACCTTAGGAATTTGCATACCAACTACAATGCCAAGATCGAGAATGAGGTACATCCTTATATTAGGTGTATACATTTTTCCAAGAAGGTCATGTCCATGAATTTCTGGCCTGAGATTTCATTGTACTAAAAAGATAAATTGAACATATAAAAGGCACCTAAGAGAAATGATAAACGAGTATGATAATAACTAAATAAAGACAAACTTAATCATGCAAGAGGGCAAAAATAGTGACCCAACCAATTTAAGAAAACAACAAATTCCATGAAGATAACCTAGTAATGTGGATAGACGTTTCCTTCCTACAATTAGGAAAAATCTAACTATTGTTTTAATTTTAGCAATTTATCTACACAATTCTGAAAAATAATTAAGATCAGGATGATCCTATCCAATCGGCTTATAAAATTTAATTAACAGGTTTTTTTAACTATTCAGAAATAAGATTCTTAATTGATAAAGCATAGTTTGCGATCCTTATTGCAAAAAAAGCATAATAACTATTGCTTAGAAGTAATTAAAAAGTGTGCTTTGTGCTTCGAGTTAGTATAAATTATGCTCTTTAAACTGGAACAAGAAGATAGGACATGACATACCAATAGAGCCAGAAAGGCATATAGATAGGTGGTAGGCAATGATGCTTGATTCAATATGTTACTGTCTGACCCAATAAAAGATGCCTTATCGATTATTAGTATTTAATATTATTTTAAATCATGCATGATTTACAACAATTAGCCCTAGATAAAGGCTATCAAATCATGTGAACTATCTTAATCGCACCTTAGTATTATGTACAGTCTCTTGCTTTGAATTTCTGTTTGATCTTGTGAGTGATCAGAAACATTACTTTGTCGTAATATTCCTTGTCTAGTTGTGGCATTGTCAAATGTCACGTGAATAAATTTGTGATTTCGATGAGAATCTAAGAGGAGAGCAATGTATTAAATCGTGCAAACAAACCCCCACTTGAAACTTTCAACCATTGGTTTGATTGGAATAAAGCTATTCACGTGTATTTACACGCAAATTACACAGCAATTAACTATCTGATTCTAATTAGTTTCACGTCATTTTCTATTTATATTCTGATTAAATAATTAATTAATGATAAGGTATATATAATTACAAGAAGTGCACCAAGAACTATTTAATTTTGTAATCTTGTAAATTATTGTTCAAATATTTTTTTTAAAAAAATTATATTTCAATTAAAAATAATAGATTATGTAATGCTGTCATCTAATCACACACCATTGTGTATAATTTAATGTGAATTTATTTATTTTTATGATAATTATCTTAAAAATTATATTAAGTATGATTTTTTATTGATTAATAATATAAAACAATTTAAATTATTTTATACAATTTCTTTAGGTAAAAGTTTGGACAAAAATAGAGATAAAAATAGAAGAAGAAAATGGTGATAAATTAGTTGATATAAATATATAATAGATAGAAAGAGAAAAAATAATATATACTATTACAAAATATACATTTTATATCATTTATTTATCATCGATTGTATGATAACTAATGTTAAAAAATGTATGGTGACAATTTTATAAATAAATAAAAAAATTTACATTGGTTACAATTTTAACTTATGTAGAAAGTATATTTAAAACAATTAAAATGTTAATCGAGGTAGAAAGATACTTTTTACATTAGTTGAAATTTTAATCGATGTAAAATAATTTATAAACATCTCATTTTCTCAATCAATGTAAAACTCATTTCTCTTTCATAACTCACATAATGTATTTCTTAACCTTAGTAGTACTAAAGTTTCTCCTCTACCAAGTTGTCTCAACTCCTTTCCAAATTGTGATCTCTCTCCTTGTTTGAATCAAACCCTCCTTGCTGACCCTTTAAACTCATCTCATACCCTATCAAACCCAAACCCCCACCACCCTATCTTGAACTCCAATTCCCCTATCATTGTCATCAAATTCACATCAAAGCTCACCCCTACCACCTTGTTAAAAGCTTATTGTCACCATTAATCTTGTGAAGAACTCACCATTGCTTCCATCTCAAATCCAACAAAATTAGTTTTAATTGAATAAGTATTGTGAGATCCAACAAAAAATTGAGGTTGAAAATTGAATCAAGGCTAACCTAGAGTAGAAGCTCTTCCTCAAAACCCTAAATCCTAAACCCTAACCCCCCCCCCCCCGATACACTTTCTAGCAATGGTTTTGTCTCTCCCATTGAGATGTCTTTTATAGATACAAAGGGATCATGATTAAACATGGTGATGGGTTCAATTTTTTTCTAGACAGTGCGATATTGTCAAATTTAGCATTAATATTAATTCCTAAGTAAAAATGTTGTTGGATCTTTTTTATTTTATTTTTTTGTTTTGGTTTTCCTTTTATGCAGTTTGATCAAGTTTTGATGGAAATCTATTTGTGGATTAAGATGTTTATGGATGAGATTTTCAACTTTTCTACATCAATTAAACATAATTGATGTAAAAAATTTACCTCAATTATGCATAATTGACATAGAAAGTAAAAAAGCATCACTTTCTACGATAATAAAATCTATATTGATTCTATAATTGATGTAGAATCTATCAAACAATTCAATAAAAAATATCTCTTCTATATTAATAATAATTTTTTTCTTGAATATATTACTTAAATATAATTTAATCCTTAGATTTAAAAAAATATAACTTCAATAGATCACACGCCACTACATAAAAACTTTCAAATTTTCAAATGTTATATGAAACTATTTTATATATTTTGAGATTACTTATTCATATAAAAAAATTTATAACATTATTTATAAATAATTTAAAACTATGTAATAAAAAAATTGAACTAAGTTATTTAGGTGTTTGTTAATGACAAGTATCTTTGGATATATTTAAGAAAAGAAATCAAAATTATACTTTAATAAAATATATAGTCTTTTTGAAAATAAATGATACAAGGTTTCGAATCTCTACCCTTTGTTATTTCCATGAAATAAATCTAGCTAACCAATCATATAATTTGTCTTTCTAAGTTGTTAAACTAATTAGGTTATATATTGGGGTGAATTTTAAGTATTTGTGCTTGAAGTCGACAATGGAGTTAGTTGAAATTATGTTTGGAATGTTACATAAAATTGATCATATAATTAAATTTTTTTAATTATAAAATTATCATAGTTAGATCAAATTAATGATAAAGGAATAATGTGTTGGTCGTTATATAATTTTTAGATATTAAATATATCCTTTACAAAAAATAATCTTATTTAAATTAAGTTAAATTATTATATATAATAAAAATTATTTTTAAATATTTAATGTGATTGTATACTGAAATATAAGGTTGTAACTACGAATTAAATTAAAATCATCACATATCAATTGATTTGTGTGTTTGGTGCAAAAATAACATTATATTAAAACAGTAAAAGGATGTCACAATGAATACTATAGGAGTGCGATTGATAAAGAAAACGATGACATGAAAAATAGTTCCCATTAATTGTATATGGCTCTCACCTTTCTTCTTCTACTTTTAAGGCTATATACTATCCTTTTTTCAATCATAATCTTGTCTAGCAAATCAACAAGTTCAATTTCACTAAATAAACAACAATCCTCATACTTCCCCATTCCTTATGATTCCTTAAAGAAACTTATGGGTTTATATATTAAGAGTTTAATTTTGATAAAACGAGCGTGTAAACAATTTTACGCTAAGATATAACAATATCTCTGTTATTTAACAATTTTCTCCAATAACCAAATCAATTCTAAATAGAAATACTTTTAAACCAATTCTCCAATTATAACTTTACGTATGTCATTAGTATTTTAATCTAAAATATGATAAGGTTGTTGGACAGTAACAATAACCAAATACACTCAATAACACTAAATACAAAAGTCGAAATTAATTGAGGAGAAGAAAAAATCTAAATACTAAAGTAAAGATGTATAAATTTTAAAATTTAATAGGGTAATCAAATTTAGGTTAAGAAAGGATAAATTTGAAAGTGAATTTGAGTATAATTTATTTCAAAATTATAATTAAATGAATTAGTTTATCAAATTAATTTAATATGTTTGGTTTCAATTATAAACTTTATTTATGTCAATCTAATCTAATAAATAGACTTGATGAATGATGTTTTTGTTTTTTTTTCATTATTGTCTTTCATTTATTTATTTTTGTTAGAAACACCATTTTTCAATCTTTTGACTGTTATTTAATAAAACAAGAAAGGTCTATAGCTAAAGTGATAAACACAACTCAATCTATCCATCATAAGTTATAAATATGTTAAAAAATAACTTTATGTATTTTTATGTAAACATTATTTTTAAATCTTTTGTCTTGTATTAAAAATCACACATGGATTATACATATGAATAAAATACTGTATATAAGTAGAATAAAACTCTCATATTATAAGTTGATTTTATAAAATTAAATTAGACCTATAACTTATTATTCTAAACTAATATCAAAGTTAGGTTGTTCGTAATTAGGTCATTTGAATAATCTAACTATAATTATTTAATAAATAATGTGTCAAGTGATTTTTATAATTAAATCATAACTAGTTATGAAAAATCAATTATATAATTAGTTATATATATATATATACTTGGTTTTAAAATTTTTAATATGTGAAACAAACATATTCAATGATAAAATTTTCAAAGAAATAACTCAAAGTCTAGCATGGTGTACCTAGCTAAGTCTTGCATCGTGCAAGACTACTATGCACCATTAGATTATGTCTTATAAAATTCAATGATTAAAACGATTAGTAATTAATCTTGTCTAAAATGTATTAGCAATTGATTTTTACAAATAAAAAGAGCTACACGAAACACAATGTGGATTGTCATTTTCAAAGTTTTAAGGATGGAAAATGTGTCCAGTACCACTTTGGTTTTAACAACAACAATTTATGACACCTATTACCACCCCGGTCTCATTACATATTTTAAACTTGCATCATCCACTAGAAGCATAAAAAATGTCGATACTTGATTTTGCTTCATCGAAACCCGATATGAACAAACAAAAGTGATACAAACATTATTTTCTATGAGACTATATAATCTATGGCAACCATTAGAGAACCTTTATTTGCAAATAGTTCATGTTCTCAAGGCAAGGCAAGATCTTCCTTGATATAAAGAAAATTAATTCAAAAAGTGGTACAAACAAAAGATTGACTTTCTAAACTAGTGATGCTCCATCATTGACCTTACTAAGTTTTAAATCCTTCATAAATTCGTTTGACACTGTCAATTATTTTGAACAAACAAATATTTAAAAACATAGTTTTAAAAAATTATACATGATTATTCTGTCAAATTTTTTCGTCATATGACAAATTAATAAACTATTATTGTTATTGTTATGCTATCAATTAACATTGTTACTTAATAACTAAGATTAAAAGTAAATTTTTAAAATATTTAAAGGACTAAAACAAACAAAAAAAAATAAAAGAAAAAATAAAAAACATCATATTCTACAGGAATAAAAAGATTATTTAAGCAAATTCACGATAATAAATAACATGTCTTTGTCAATTCATTTCTCTTATCTTTTCATAGGTTTAAGGGAGTGAGACCTCCATAAGTATATTTCTTTCGTCTCCATTACTTATGTACATTTTAGGATAACAACTGAGGTCAATTTTAATTAATATTATACATTTCATAAAGATATCATCTAGCATACATGTTGGCATTACAAATTAAGTGGTTGACATTTTTTTATAAAATGCAAAAATTAAGCAACAATATAAGCATGATGTACGATAAGTTAAACAAGAAATAGAGAGAATTGTTTTCTCTCTTGCATAATTTTGATTTTAAAAAAATAGTACCAAAAGTTAAAATTTAATTGGTCAATAGTTATTTATAATTGTCTTATTTAAAATAAAATCAAATAGCACAATTCTTGATCATTTTAAGAAAATCTTTGGTATGTTTACAGGTTTGAAGGAGATTGGAAATAATATATCATAGGCAAGTACAATATCAAACCTTTACACACACAATAAAAGTATTAGTTGGGTCATTGAGTTTGAGCCACACCTTATAAGCAAGACATATTTTTTTAGTGTAACATATTTTTAGTCTCTATAAATTTTGAATAGTTTATTTTTAGTTTTTATATTTTCAATCATTAATTTTTGGTCTCTCATTTTATAAGATAATTTGGTTAGAGATTTTAACAATAATTTGTGTCATTTTGATGTTGATTTTGGTTAATTTGACAATAATTTTAATCTAGTCAGGTTCTCCTTCATCCTATTTTTTAGATGGTGGATTGATTCATCATTTATTTTTAACTAAGTTCACATGTGATACATTTTATAAAATGAAAGATAAAAAAAATAACAATTAAAAATAGAGAAAATAAAAATAAATTTTTTAATATTTATAGAGACTAAAAATAGATTTAACCTTTTTTCTAATCTAGTCAAGGCGTGCAAAACAATCAATTATATTAATATAATCTTGATCATACTAAAAAATTTTAAATAATATAAATCAATTTATTTATTTACAAAATAATTTGATTATCTATCACTAAACACATTAATCAATTAACATGAGATTATTTTTATTTAATCAGTTATTTAAAATTTAACTTAAACATGATTGTTCCCAACAAAAAAAAAACCTTAATCTCTAAAAGAAAAAGTAATTTGATTATTTAGTTTTGAAAATTGTTTCTATTAATTCTTATTTCAAAACAAGATTTGAATTAATAATTTGAGTTTAAAATAAATTTTAAACTAAAAATATCTTTGTCCATAAACTGATTTTTTTTTAAAAAACTTATTAAAAAGTTAATTTTGAAATTTAATTTATATAAAACAAAACTATGCATATACCCTCTAAGTATATCTCATCCGCAAATTATGATTGCCATTCCAAACATCTAAACTCGAAATACGGAAGCAGCGTCTCAATGTCTCACCTCTTACGGCCCTTACTAGCAGAAATTGGGGCAAAATTAAGCCCAATGTTTTGCGGCGGTGCAGATGTCCAATTCCGTAATTGGTTAGCATGACATAGGCCCAAACACAAGGCAGCATTATTTTAATCAGAAAACACAAAGGTATGCACCATTCGATGATACAAAAGAAAGGCCCAAACATAAAGGGCTGTCAAATAACAACATGTGCCATTATGAATATGATCATCTCAACCCAATCTCAGTAAAAATTAATAATTAATCCATTCTCCAAAATATTTCTTCAAAGCTACAACAAATTTTAGACTATTTTTAGGGGCCCTTATTTTACATTATTTTCTTTTATTTCTGAAAATATAAAATGCTAACTAATATACCTGTAAGATACTTGTAAAAAATAAAAAATAAAATGTTTTTGCTAAAAGCTATTCTTAATATACGTTATTATCATTCCAAATTCATTTCAATTCGAAGAACTTAGTATTAAAGCATGCTTTACTGCCCCCGGGCCACTTGTAAAATATTAATAAATAAATATTTTTATAATTACTTAAAAATTGATTAAATATATTACTAAAATTAATAAGCATTGATAAATGATTTTGTTAAAAAAATTTAATCATTTAAAATAACAAATACCATTTATGTATAATATAAGAAATATTTTCGTTTTCCTCAAATATATGCATCTTTTAGTTATAATTATTTTTATTTATTATTGGTGTTAATGTAGAGCTTTGTTTTTAATGTCCTAATAATTCATTAAATACTTGTTTTCTTTTTAAAATTTTAAATAGGAATATGAAATCTAAAACCATTTATTATTTTTTCCAAAAGAAATGATAATCAGGGTTCAAAGAGTCGATGTAGACCGTCATTATATAACAAATATATTTTATTATGTAACTAATTTACAAATATGTAAAATAAGCAGAAGAATAAATGAAGTAGTTGAATGTTTAGTGTAACTTTAAACAGCAAAGGCTTTTTCAAATAATTTAATATTGAAAAAAAAACTATATGCTTGTTTATAATTTTTCATACAAATGACTTTTTAGAGCTAAAGAAGGATTTATTATTTTAGCTAAGATATTATCATTTTGATTTTTTTCCAAATCCTAATTTGAAAAGTGTTCAATCTAATTGAGCTTAATCAAAGATCAATTGAGAAGGGGAAAATAAACAACACTTTCATTTATTGATAGATTAATGTCTTGTGTCAATTCCAATCTTAACAACGTTCACTTTGTAGAGTGATCATTTAGATTTTAGTTGGAAAACCTCTATTTATGATTTGGACAATAGGTAATTTCTTGTAGCTTTTATGCAAACCATGGATTCAAGGTTTTCAGCTGAAATTCAAACACACTGTGTTAACTTATATCACGAATCAATCATCTTAAAAAAATTTAAACTATTTGGTGAGAAAACATATGATTTTACATTAGAATATATCGTTAATTTAATCCCTTACAATAATACTCTCTTTCTTAAGTAATTCTTAAAATAATAAAATTATATAAATAATTTTTAAAATATTAAATATCTATCAGTTTAATTTTCTAGTTAATATATTTTACTAACATAGAAAGACTAATTTAAAAGAACTTTCAAGAAGGACTATATAACACGATTTCTAATTCTTGAAAGATTGTCTATATAATTTTTCTATTGTAAGAACTATTTAAGGGAGAGAAAAAATAATACTTTAAAAATGAATTTGATTATTTATTTATTTACATTACATAGAATTTTGTTTGAATAAAGTTCTTTATAAATATTTATAAGAGAAAAATGTAATAAATTTATTTTATAAATTAAAATTAACTTATACATTAATTAAAATTAGTTTTTGAAAAAATTTAATTTTAATTTATTTAAAAATTTAATTTTAATTTATGTATAAATTAATTTTAATTTATAAAAAATAGCTTTTTTTTATAAACATTTATAAAGAAGATTATCGAAACAAAATTCTATTTAACATGTTTGTTTGTGTGAAAATTCAAAAAGTCAACTTTTTTTAGAATAATGAAGGCAACAAAAAGTAAAACCAAGTTATGGAACTTTGTTTGTACCCATTGGTTTTTCTTCCACAGCTTCCACAAAGAATGCAAGAAAGCAAGGTTGAAGACAAAAGGTTAGTTCACACTCCAATGTCTAAAGGAGTGAACAGATTGACTTATGTCATTAAAAATGGGTGACACAAATCGAATCAGCTAACTAAAACAAGTAGAACTTTTTTTTTTTTTCTTATCCAAAGTGTTCATCCAATTCTTTAATGTATCATTTATCTTTTAGTCTTTACCATTGGAATTTCTCAATTACCTTTTATCGAGTTATTTCATTGCCCTTTTTTTAAAAAATAAGAATATATACTTTCCCTAGTGTTGAATATAAAAAAAAAAATCAAGTTAGTTAATAAAATTGATTAACATTATTTAATTTGATTAATCTTATTTAAAGATACTTTTTTTTTAAATTATTCTTCATTAAAATTTGGTATCAAGAATAAAAAAGAATGATTAAAAATAAAAATATATTTTAAATAAAAAATATTTTAAAAATAGTTTCACTAAATAAAATAAAATTAGTTATTATTTATATTTTAAATTAATATGCATGAGTTTTTTTTTCTTATATTTAAGACTATAATGAATATTTTTTAGTGTGACTTTTTTTTATTAATTATTCTTTCTTTAAGAATGACACACATAATTTTTAAAAAAAAATTTAAAATTTAAAATTATTTAAATTGTTCTACTTATTTTTATTATTTTAAATATTTATTATCTTAAAAAAATCTAAAAATTGAAGTTTGGACTTAATTTAATTTAAAAAATTAGCTCACAATATGAGCTAATTCTATATTATTTTTAACTTTTAGAATTGAGTTAAACTCAAATTTAAATAATAAGAAAACATTATCTTTATTTAAGTTTTGAAATTTTACATAAAATGAAAAATTATCGTGTAATGTACAAAATCAAGTAGGTGTTAATTAATGGTGTGGCCTTACTAAACTATTTACAATAAATAGAGCAGGTGTGGAGCTGGTCTAGGTTAGTATGAGCCATTTGGACTGAAATTACTCTACATAGTGGCCATATGTGGGCCTTTCATTAGTTTAAAGCTCTCTTCAGTTTTTTGCTAAATCTGTATCCCCCAACAGAAAGAGGAAAAAAGTAAAGCCAAAAATCCAAACACTCCTTACAAGTGAAGCCCATCAAGTTTTTGTCTGAGTGGCCATGGTAAAAATTTTGGAGGCAGTTTTTTGAAAAGAAAACCTGAAAATGACAGGAATGTTAAATTAAAGAAAATATATAATTTATTTTGCAGCTTTTAATGGTCTTAAAGGCATGTGAACTTTATTTATCTTGACAAGTGATTACTGACCAAAAACAAATTGTGGAAGCATGTGACATGAGACTCATAGTCAATAGCACCATCCAATTCCAACATCCATTCATGTTGTTACCATAACTAACATGGGATGTTGAGAAACCGTGTGGGGCCTCCTCTTAGCCTTAGCCATAGCCTTAGGTACTTACTTTATTCCATTTTGATGCCTAATGACAATGCTAAGCCTTTCCTTTTGGTGCTAATTAGTCCGTCCAATCTCACACAGATTTTTTTGCTTAGCCCTCAATCCCTGTCGTTATGATGCACAACGCTATCAATAATAATCAGATTTCACCTGAATTTTATTTCCATTTTATGCATCTTTCTTTTTCTAATTTTTCCATTTCCTTAAATCAATAGAGTCTCCTAAGGATGCCATATCGTCCCTACAGATCCCAATACACACGAAAACATCCCTTTTCGATTTTCGGATTGTTGTTTCTTCTTTGTTTTTTTTTTTTTTTCCTTTTTTCTTTTCAAAAAATTATATCAGAAAATTAGCCCACGTAGCAATATCTAAGGAACAACGACACTACCAAATACCAATCAAAATTCCTCACATGCGAAGCGATGGATCCGCTAAGAACAATGCGACAAATGTACCGTCGCTTATTTCTCTTCGAGACCCTAAACCGCGTCCACCCACGGACTTTTTTTCTTTCAAATAGATCTGCATTTATATACTTTGGATTTTTAAACTTAAAACATCTTTGGAAAGCTTAAATTTAGAAAAATAACCACTCATTTTTGTTTTTCTAAATTTGAACATTGACTAATTAATTATAAACGTTATATATTATGAGTTTAATTTTGTATAAAAATATTTACACTCTCAACTAATAAAAAATCATTGACAATGTTAAATTTTTCACATAAACACTGTAGAAACCAGTTAAACCTTATTTTAAACTAACTGTTTGTATTTGATGAATTTGGGTGACCTGTTTAATAGTCTATTCTTAATATGTATCCATGTGTTTGTATTTTTGTTACCAGATATATACAATTTTCTTATTTTGTATTTCACAAAATCTAAATCAAGCTGTGTGCCCTTAGTTAAGCAATAAAATGAACACTTTCTCCCTATATATACATATCATATATGAGTTTGATATAATATCGTATATATATATATTTAGCTTGTTATAATTTTACATTTATAAGATATTGGATGATCCTCATTTCACATTAATTATATGCATATTTTTTAAATTAAGAAAAAATATTATCGGATTACTGGGTTATTTTTTAACAAATAAATTATCATTCTTTCTATTTTATGTATAATTACGACAGTAAAAATCGTACTTAAGTATTCATGCATTTGTTTCAATCCTCACCACGTATGATCTTTTTAATTGACTTCAAACTTAATCTACTAAAATTTGATCTACTAATTAAAAAAATGAATAATTTACATGAGATTTTAAGTTCAAGTAATAAATAAAATGTTTATAATCTATAATGTATAATTCTCAATTTTCATGAAAAAAAAAATATATCACATAACATTTTTATATTCATTTAAACAAATTTATGACATAACACTTTTATACACACATACATATATAGAAAATATATTAAATAAGATTTTTTTCATATTATGAGAAATGAGATATATAAATATATATATCATTATATATAATATACAAATATAACATTTTTAAGTAATTAGATGATTATTAATTAGCTTTTAATTTTGATAATTTATATATAAATACACAGTTTGAAATTTAACATTAAGAAGACTTGTCACTTTATTCGTCACCTATTATATAGTTAAATAAAATATGTTAAAATAACTGAAAATTGCATGTAAGATAATTTTATTTAGTTAGTGTCCGATTAGAATTGACCTGTAAGAAAAGAATATTTACAATGTTAAAATTAAGTTACATTATATATTTGTAAAAATATTTAAGTTTATTTTATTTTGTTAAATTCTTAATTAAATTTGTTTCCTTAGTTAAGTTTAAAAGTTAATATTAATTATTTAAATGAATGAAGTGTATATTTAATAAGTTTAACGTTATTAATATTTTATAAGTCCATACATGTATGCATTATTTACAAGGTCGGCATAATATTTATCATGGGCTAAACAAATTTTAAGAATATTTTTTTAAAAATACTCTGCTAAATTATTATAATTTTATTTAACTTTTATTTATCAAATTTTTTTAAATGAAAAATATTTTATCAAACTATAATAATTAGTTTTGTTCAACAATTTTCTTCCAATACGAAATAGCAAGATATAAATATCTTACCAATATAAGAAAAGACAAAACGAAGAAACAACTGTACATAATATGAAAGAAAAACAAAAGAAGAAGAATCTTAACAAGTGAAAAGAATAAAGAGATAAATAAGACTTTTTCACAAAAAGAGAAAAAGTCACAATAAGTAGGATGAAACTTTTTTAAAAGAAACTATTTAGTTACTCTGAGTATAGATTAAATTTATTTATCAAATAATTACTAATTGTTTTTAATAAAAATATTTTTTGGAGGCCTTGACTATTTAGACAATCGCAATTTTATTTATTACATTTACTAAAAAAATAATTTTATTTATTATTATATTATATATACCACATAATTACTTAACTTTGATTTTAAGAAAAAAAACTTAAAATAATTAATCATTAACTATCCTTTAAAAATATTGTCATGTTTGTCATAAGAAGCATATTCTATTCTTAAAAAGTATTTTTGAATAAAATCTCTATTTCATTTGTATATTTTACTTTATCTTTTAGTATGAAAACGTCTGTTAAACGTTAAATAATAAATTTTTAAAAATGAAAAAGCTGATAAAAATTAAATCATAAAGAAATTGATTAAGTCATTTTTAACATCATTTTATACGAGTTTAATAAATATAAATTGTAAATAAAAGATTTTATATTATCCACGAATTAAGTTGAAAGTTAAAAATTAGTCGTATAAATGAGTGGAATAACTAGTAATTCAAATTCAAAATTTATGATAGTGTAATGAATTTAATAATAAGTTTAGTTAAAATAGATAAGCAACGCTTATGTTAACCACCGCTTGGGATTCCAAAGATCTATAAAAAAAAATAATAATAAAAAAAAACGATATGATTGGAGATGGAATTGACGACCCACCTAAAGACTTAAATAAAAAAAGGGTTGGCTTTTTCAAATTAATTTGATTTTTTCTGCTAATAAATTCTGTGAGTTAATGGAGCCCACACGTTTTAAACAAAGTTGGCATCCATGATTCTCTAGGATTCCTTCCGACATGTGTTACCCGTTAAGACCCCACTCATGGTGGACTTAAGCACTCCCCCTTTTATAGATTTATCTCTTCTAAATTAATCAAAGGTATATTCCATATTTTATATAACTTCAACTTTGTTCAAATTATCGTTTGTTTCTTTTATTTAAAATTAAATTAAATTAAATTATATTAAATTTGCAAATGCAATTTGTTCATCTCATCACATGTCTACAATTGCCCATATTCAAACTTTACGGAAATTTAATTATAAAATACGTATATGATTGAAAGTAACGTCCGGTATTTTTTTAGTTTATCTAATCAGAAGGTTTCCAAGTGGAGACCAACTTCTTATTTGAATTTGATTATTGTTAAAAATATTTATTTTCTACTTGTTGAATATTAAGTGTTAAAGTTTTGTTTTGATGCTAATCGAAGATACGAAAATAATATAGTAGGCGTATATGATGAAGCGAAAGTTTTGTTTGTAGGCTTTAAGTGAAGGTAATGGTCACTTGAATGTTATTAGAGTATCCATTTGCAATATTTTTCATTGAGATTTGAGACTTGACCAGCAATGGCCTAAGCTTTAGGCAATAATTAGGTGTATGTTTTAGTGTACGTATGACACTTAAAGGTGAAGGAGGAGTCAAAAAGTGTAGAATGTGGCTTTATCCAACCACACTTTTGATTACCTGACTAGAGAAGACACTCTTTAACTGCCCCAAAAGAAATTCGTTCGTTATTTCTTTTCTACAGTCACTGTTTTCTCTTGCAGGACATTGTAATTAACATCCTTCTTAAGTATCTATCGTCTTTTCCTTTCTTTTGTTATCAACACAAGTTATTAAAGCTATTCCTTTTGTATCCTTAACTTAAGCATGGATGAAAATCTGTTGTTGATCACAAGACCGAAACATTTTTTTTTTTAATTTTTATGGCTGATACGTGTTTTAAATTAACTAATAGCATATCACAGTTTGTGATCAGATGATAATTATATTTGTACAGTTAGTAAATATCATTTTTATACATTATATATATTAGCCCTTTATATTTTAAATATAATGTTATTATTGTTATTATTAACTTATTAATTTTTTATTATAGAATTTTGAAATCATATATATTTTTAATTTAATTAAAGACTTATTTAAAAGTATGTTAATAATTTTATTTATTTGATCTTGCTATAAAATAAGGTTTTTAAATAACCTTTGGAATCAAAATATACATTTAAAAAGACAAAACCAAGTCTTAAAAAAATACTTATATCATGTCAAACCAATCAAGTTTAATCAATAGGCTTGTAAAATTAAACTCAGTCTAACTCAATTTATTTATTACACTTATTTTTTTATACTCAATTGTTAACATTAGTTACATGCTTCGATTATTTGAAATATGAGTAGAAATATTAATGCAAAAAAAGCTTTTAACATTAATTTTTTTTTTAAAAAATTAGATTGATTTTGTAAACGGGTGTAAAGTTATTTGATATAGAAAGTCGGCACTTTTTATATAAATTTCATAACTAATGTATAAAGTCATTTTTTATATCAGTTATAATTATAATTAATCTAAAAATATATTTATTAATCGATTATGGAAACAAGCTAACAATTGATATAAAAAATCTTTTTTAAAAAAAATACTGCAACTACATTATCTTTCCATTATATAATATTTCAATTTGAAGGCTAAAAATACAAAACAAAAAATAGATACAAAAATAGAATAAAATAATACATCTCATATATCAAAATATAAGTGTAATTTTTCTACTAATGACAAAACAGTAAACATGTAAACAATTTTTCTATTATATAGAATCCATGAACCTTACCTGTTTTCTAGTTACATGGGACAATTACAAGAAATTCAGTTGCTCATTCTCATTCTTTTTGTTTTTGTTTAATCCAATAAAAATTAATCCCTTACTACAATGCAGCTCTTGTTCCACGTTTTTGTTACACATTTCTATTATTGTAAATCTCCACTTATATTAACTCATATTCAACAAAGTTATCATCGTGACTTTGTAAAGTTAAACACCAATTTCTTGTAATTTATAAGTTCAATCCAGTAGAAAATGAAAGTTGCATATAAAGTAGTGGTGGAAGATTTTTCCGAAACAAATGAATATTGCTCTAGTGAGAAGTTGATAATGAAAATAAATGAATGTGGAACCAAAAAGAGATAACAAGAACTAACTTGCAGGAAGGAAGTGAATTCCTATTGAATCAAAATTATGTTTAGATTAAAGTTTAGAAAGTATTTTTGTGAATTTCAATGCATAGTAATAAAATTTAATGCATCAAATAAAAATGAAGAAAAATTATTACTTTTAGAGTAGAAAGAATTTTTGGCTTTTCTTAAATTTAATTCAAACATACACCAATTGAAAATAAAAAATATGTCAAATTTCTTGCACTTGACTCTTATAACTAGAAAAAAAAAAGGTTAATGGTATTTTTACTATTGTTTGTGGAAACATAATTTTCTTAAAGTTAGTTGATGATAATGTTTGAAGATTTTAAATAAAACACATTCTTCGTCCATAAGAAAGAGATAACAAAGTTAGGGTTTGAAAGAAAGAAATATGTTAGGTTTCAAAATGAAGACACATTGAGAGAGAATATTATTTTATGAATGAATGAAGAAGTTGCATGTATAAGATATACCTTTTAAGGCTAGGATCTAAAAGATTAACATAAAAATAACAAACATATTAAAAAATAAAAACAATGAGATGTTATAAAGAGAAAATAAAGACTAAATTCTTACTTATATAAGAAGAAGATTGATGTTGTAAAGGTGTATATCAATAAAAAAAATACTTCTCTTGGAAAGTTTTGGATTTATTGAACTAGAGAATAATAATTTAAAAATTAGACCAAAAAAAATGAGTGTGTACTAAGAAAAAAAAAGTTACAATGAATCTTCCTAAGAATTGATTTAGAAATTTTGCCAAAATTTTCAAAAATTGTAAATATGGTAACGACAATATTGATTGTGGTAATAATAACAACAACAATGACAATGATAAAGATGACAACAACGAAAATTATGGTAAAGATAGTGAGAACAACAATGACGTTGGTTGTGATTTTTAATAAGTCTTTTAATCTAAGTTATCTATTTTAGCCTAAGGAATAAGATTGACATTATCACATAAATATTATTTTCATTTGGTAGCTCCATATACACACAGACACACACATAATTTGTCATTGGTGTTTTACACTTGCAACACTTAATTCTTTGTACAACTTAAACTCAAGACAAACAATTCAAAACAAATTCCAATTTTGAACTATAATTTAAATTTCATGCACCCAATGAATTTACATTGTTAAGAAAAAAACTTAGAATTTAGATTTAAAGTCTACCTCAACTCCACAAAACTCTAGGATTATATAGTTGACTTAAAATCACAAAAACATCTCCTTACGCATAGAACTGAATATATGAAGTGTGGACAAATGTTGATAACCCAATAACAACATTTCCTCACTTAAGAATAGACATTTAGAACATAAACAAATATGATTATGAACAAGTGCTAATAACAAATGACACAATAGTGAGTATAAGGTAAACTTTAATACTATTTCATAATTTAAATTAAAATTATCTTAAAAGAGACAACATTATTCGTATCTCTTTCAATATGGGATCTCAATGGTATAAATTAATTTTATAATATAAAAATAAATTATTTTTTATTAAAATTAAATAATTTTAATTAAATTTTTTAATACTAAATAAACACATTCAAATATAAGCACTAACTTTTTTTAATATTTATTCATTTATACATAGGTTATCAGTTTTCTTTTTAAAAATATAATAAGTCTTTTTTTTTTACTCGAGTATTCCTCAGTCAAAAAATAATAATTAATATGTTGAAATATTAAGATTTATTTAAAGAGTTAAATTTTTTTAATATATATATTTTTATACTCATATACGAAAGATCAAACCCTTATGAAAACATAGTACACCTAATTATAGACTTGGATTTTTATTTAATATAGATTTGTTGTTAACTAAAATATTAGTATTAAAAACCAGCCGTACCTGTATTTAAAAGAAACAAAAGTTGAGACGTGAAATCCTAATGATGAAAATGTGCATACTGTGTTATCTATAAGCAATAAAGAAGTATAAAGGATACATGTATAAAAAAAATAAAGTATAAAAGATCCTAAAGTATCAAAAGCTCAACTAAATATATATATTTTCTTATTAAAAGCAAAATAACTGACATGAAGATGAAGTAAATGTCACTCCTAAGACACTGATGCCAAATCAATTAATAAATCACTTGGCTCTCACGTGTTTGTGTCTTTGCAATGAATTCCTTATCCATGCCTGAACAACATCGACGTTCCCAAATTTGGTCGGCAAAGTAGTATCTGAAATTGCAACCTAAATAGGGGGAACTCTGATTCGTATTTTTTCTTTTTTGATTCCCTTATTTGATAACATATTGGAATACTTTGTAGGCTTGCAAAGGGTTCAAACTCATTGATTCTCAATCGTCGCGTTAGAATTCTGCACACCAAAATTCCAACCAGATCATAGCCTTCGAAGCAATGTAGTAGTGTATGGTCACTGAAGAGGGCACCATAAATTAACGATATTGTGGGGTCACGTTGAGCTGGTCCCACTCCCACAAAGTTAGAATTGTGGAGCCATCGTTTGTGAAATTATATAACTAAATAATTGAACGTATTAAAATATTCACAACTTACTGTAGAGTGAGCAATTATACAATTTTGCAATTAAAGGTGATAAGGTAATGGTGTATAATGTCTTTCGAAAATATTTAGATGAGGTCTAAAGATTGTACGGATTATGGCTTGCCTTTTCGTTATTTGATTGATTAATAATCATAATTGCTAGTATCATGCCATGTCTATCACTAATTTAAATCATCGCTTCATAACATGCCTAAGACATACAATTATATGTCTTTGAAAACGGTCGCTATAACAGTGCATATATCACCTTTTAGAGCAACCGGTATGCTAACTGCTAACTAACATTAAATTAATTTAGTATATACTAGTTGAAGGCTATGAAATAAGAAACATTGATTGTGGATACGAAATTATAATGGATACAAGTAGCAAAATGGCCTCCCTGCATGCTTGCTGATTGTGTATGATAACATATGCCACACCCTAATTAATCAACGGCATAAATTATAATACCAGTAGTGGACAGCACAAAGGCCAAAAGCTCCTCAAAATATTTAATTAATCCTTTCAGTGGACAACATATCAAAGCCATCTCTTTGAACCATATTATAATGATTTTGTTCAATTATTCAATTCAGAAGAATAAGAGGAGAAATCAACCTCACTATTCACAAATGAATATCATAACAATTAACAAAAGTCTTCAAAACATAAGCAGGATTTCAAGGTCCTTCCTGTCCGGCATCTTCCCTACCCAACAAGCTTATTGTTGAATTAAGGTGTCCTTGTAACAATGCTTAGATGTGCCGCTTCCTAGACATTGATTGGCACACTTGAGCATCCAGGTAATTTTCAGAGGTAAAAATAAAATAAAATTTAAGTTGTTCAAAATTATTATCATTTCTATTAATTTTTATATGTACATAATCAAATTTATTAATTTTTTATAAATTATAAAATTTAAATAATTTTTTTTAATGTATATCTATTTATTTTTTAGTCAAAATATATTAATCAATTATAATCAGTAATTATCTCAAATACACTATCTTGTTAGTATATTTTAATTAAAAAGTACATAAATATACATAATTTGTTAGGTACACTAACTTATTTTTTAGTTAAAATAAATTAATAAATTTTAATTAAAAATTATTTTAAAATATATTTAAAATATAATTTGTTAACATTCGTTAAATAAAATATAAATAAATTTATACTATTAAATTTTAATTTAAACATGTGTTAAATAAATAGAGATAAAAATTTCTAGGTAAAAATAACGAAACCAAGATGGGATAAAGATGCGGCGCCCCATTTTGTTCCCTATGGATTTGGGCTTTTTATTATCGGTTTGGATTTAATATTCTCTTTCTTGAAAGTAGAAAAATTATAAATATGCAATTATAGGTGTCCTATAAATATGATACCGCAACAATGGATTAACTAATTTACCCTCATCATTTGTTTAACAGCCATCAGTCCTTGTCTTAAAGGTTGAAAGCGTACATGTGTCATGAACTACAGAGGATTTATGTTATAATAAGAAATAAGATACCCAGGTAACTTAAATGAAAATGTAATTAATGTTCCTACAAATTCCAGGGCTAGGGTCTTGATTAAGTCAAATGGAAGCCCCTTCCTTTCCTTACAGTAGGACTTTAATGTTTCAAAGGGGTCCATCACCTTTCTTTGGATAAATATTGGTGGGAAAGTTTGGTTACCAGCTCCTTTTACTGACCAATGAAACTAACAATAACCCTTGACCCAAGTATTGGTATTACCAAGCAGTGTGAAACAGACAAAAATAGAAAGCAGTAATGTCTATTAGATAGGCTTCTATACTGAGGTAGTCTGCTAAGCACATGTAGGATACTCAACAAGTCAAAGATGTGTACATTGACATGTTTGATAAATACATATTTTCTTTCATTTAACTAGGGTTGTCAAAAATGACATGCTGAGAAAATTAAGCTGCTTTCTTTTTATGTAAAGATCATTTCCTAATGACTCGCATGATACATACCAAAATGCAAGTCAAGAAAAAGGGTTACTGATTACAAGCACGCTTAGCTACCTGACTTGTATATGATTACCAGTCAAGAAATGTGACAGTAACATACCAAGTGACTAACATTTAATATAGAGAACTTCAAACTAAGTCCGCTCTCTCTCTCTCTCTCTATATATATATATATATACATACTCTTTGATTGTTCTCCCCTCTTTAATACTTTCTATAACAATACCTAAAATGAAAGTTAATTGATCAGCAAAAACATTGTTAATTATTTATGAAGAAATTAACCAGACGGTTCTTATATATCATACAAATCAAAATAAACATCTCTATGCAACAATGAAAATTAATAACAATTCTTAAGTAGCCATATATATGAAAGTATATATTGTTTACAAAAAGTTTAGTGAGTTACCTTAACTAACCTAGATGCTTAGACAGATTAATGTTTCATTTTATGGATGAGAACCATCCAATGGAGACTCACCCTAATATTATGCAGATCAACAAGATTTGAAATGTTTTTCTTTTCTCTAGTTCTTAAGTTTTTATTATGAAAAAAAAAAACCCGAATTGATCATTGTATTCGTACATTGATAAGTTACTTTTTCTTTTTACACAATTGAAAAAAGGGGAGGGGTACATCTCATAACCTAATTAAATTTTTTTTATGGGTAGGTAAGTTAACTAGCAATGTGAAATTTTAATAATATAATCAATCAATTTTGAATTATATTTTTTATATTAAGTCGGGATTAAATTAATTTAGTTCAAGACGGTAACTTTTATTGAATAGAAAAATCAAAGTCATTCCAAGGATGAAAGAAATATGTGGGAATGTAGAGACAACGGGCCAGTGGGTATTTTCCTTTTATCAACGTGAAATTAATTATTTTATACAAACTAGCAAACAAAAATTCTCTCGAAGTTCTAAGTGTAAGTTAGAAGAATCCTACCTAATTGCAAACTTATATGGTTGTTTAATGTGATTATACGATTCAACTTTGAAATCATTGATAAACTTCAATTTAACTCCAGTGACTAGTCATTTCAGGCAGGTGCAAGTATCGTTTGGACATAATAAATTTGTCAATATTTTTGGCAAGTATTCCTCACTCAATTGTTGAAATCGTCAAGCAAGACAAACATGTACAATTACATAATTAATATGTTAACATTTATAATTATTACAAAATTTAAACGATGGTTTTTCTATCTAACGAATTTAATATTTTTAACTTTGTATTTAAAATACTTATAAACTTATTTTATTTTCTCTACTATTGTATCGTATAATAACTATATCTAATTCTATTGTCTGCATTAAGTACGTAGTTTTGAGTTTGTCTTTAGATTTATGCGTAAAAAACAATATTAAAATTTGGAAGGATTTTCCGATTAAGTACTTTAATTAATCGACTAAGAAGATACTTTAAAAATATTAAATAATTCGTTGACTAATAAAAATAACTAGAATATAAGTGATTCAAAACTCAAATAAACGTATTTTTAGTTTTATAAATATCAAATTTTTTATTTAATTTTTTAAAAACTTTCTTTAATTTTAGTTTTCTTAATTTTTTTTAAAAAAAATTATCATCATTTAGTTGCGGTGTTTAATGTATTTAAACATGCCTCGTGAGCAACTATTCTGAAATTATATGTAATGTAGCGTAATCAGATACACGTCATGATATTATTAAATGATGATATAAATTATTTTTAATTTTTTTTTATTAAAGCTAATTATAAAAAATTAAAAATTAAATGAACGATTTGATTTGACGTTTATAAACTTAATTTTAAATTAAATTAATTTTTACTAAAATGATTTTGAAAGGAAATAATTTTTATTAACATATTTTTATTTTAACAGTAACTTAATAATAAAATTTAATATAATTTTTTTATCTAGTTCTAAAATTACATAAAATTATTTTAATTCAATCCACAACATAAAGTTAAATATATGAATATTTATTTAAAATTATATTAATTAATATTTCAATGTAATTTTAAACTATTGTACATAAATTTAAACAAAGTAAATAAAATTATATTTTTATTATATTTAAATAACTTTTTATTCGTATAAACTATAATATTTTTTATTTTAATCTTTTAAAAATTTTATTTTTATTTTAATTTTTAAT
>JAMLFT010001199.1:0-32431 GCA_026544285.1 Pachyrhizus erosus
ACATTCAAATAAAAAATACTGTCTAAAAAATTAAAAATTTAAATAAAACAAAACTTTTTATCAAATTGGATTAAGTTTTGAATTTAATTTTAAAAATCATCTACTCATATACTTGACTAAGGATCCAATCTCTTTAAAACTGAATGGATCAAGCCTAATATCCTCCTAAGCTGTTTAAACTGGTGACTGATTAACGAAAAAAATAAAAATAAAACAAAAATATGGAACTCATGTCTGATTAATTCGTAAGCCGCATACATAATTGAGCTAGATACTCCTAAAAATGGACTAATGGAGAAGGCAGTTGTGTTTTATATTCAGATATACTGTGTTGACCCCAAAAAGAAAACTACTGCAAGATCGATAGCATTAAACATAGATTCTGCCCCTCCCCTTCCGTAGCCCAATTCTCTCCTCTAAGAAATCTTGGATACGGAATTGCATTTTTATAGGGCGTGTTCTCTTCATTAATTTAGTGTGTTCTTTTCTCTTAAGGGATTAGAATAATGTTATTTTGAGTGATTAAAGCAAACACTCTTGTGTACTTATCATACGATATATTATAGTATTGCTTTCTTATTTACCCATTGGGATCTAAGTGCCGTTAGGCTGTTTTTGATGGACTTCTAATCCAACTTTCCTTTAACCAATAAAAAAAAATCATTTTATAATTAATTTTACTTTTTAAAAATGAAGAATAAATACTCAAATTGATCTTAAAAATTTACTAGACCCAATTAAATTTTTGAAAGAAAAAAAGTATCACATAGTTTCCAAAAATTTCATTTGCGAGACTTGTTAGTCCCTTAAAAGACTAATGTTTAATTTAATGAAATTGATGAAATAACCTATTAATTAGTTAAGATAGTATATATCCATAATTTTTGTCCCATTAAATAATTTCTTAAAATACACTTTTCTAACTAGAAACAGTATAATTTATTAAAAGAGTTTAACTATTATAAATTTTTTATACTTAAATTTCATTCTTACAGATAAAATAGTAAAAAAAAAAAAACAATGTCGTATTTGTTTGAACAAAAACCACAAAGCAAGCTTCTAAAACTTGTGCCTTCTATTCCAATCTCCTATATATAGTGACTTGTAGATCTTTATCCCAATTTGAAATCCCTATTGTATGCTTGCACATTTTTTTTTCCAAATTTCATATGAACCCTAAAATTCCAAACCATCAACCCTAAGCACTTGCTTTCCAAAATTGCGATTAGAACCCATTGCTACTAAATGAGGTGTGATACATGTTAACATTTTTATTAAGTTAAACGAAGAAGTTTTAACAAGATATTATTGTGTCTAATGGATAAAATTCTCAAAGACTATTTAACAACTTTCTTTTTAAAAATCTAAATTAAGTTGATAAATTTTTTCAAAGATTAAATTAGATGTTTACTAAAAAATGGATTGAAAATTATAATTTTTTTTTCGAAAATTGACAATTATATTTAATCATACTCAGAATAACTTAAGTGCATTGTATTCTAGCATTTTCTTGGACTTTCTTTCTAGCATATTCTTAGGATTAATTGTCACACGATGGCCCTCATGTGTTGTCTCCGTAGTCTGCTGAATAAAATGCAAGAAAGATGCCCTCCTTCGGTTTAGAAATGACTCTTGACAAGAAAGAAAAAAAGAAGTTTGGAAATGACAACTATAAATATGATTCTGTATTCACAATCAATGAAAGAAATTTTTTATTTGCTTCAAGTTCTTTTTAAAAGGCATAAATATAAGGATTTGAGATTAAAGAGTGCATCATTCGTCCCCAAATTTAAGGATTTTTCATTTTAAATTCTGAATCCAGTCTCATTCACGATATTATCTTTAATCATGAAGCATAAGACATTATGTATCTTTAATCAAAATCCAAAATAAAAGAATAGAAAACTATCAAAATTGAAAAAAGCCAGAAACGATGTTACTTTTTGTATTTTTAATGCATCGTTAGTTGCAAATGATTAACTAATTGCACGCCAGTTAGTGAGAAAGTGAGTCCAGCATGCATAATAGACGGCACTAACCAAAAAAAGAGACATTTATGATGGTTGTGTTTGGGTATGGTGAGGACCTTCGTGGATGATTGGCTCAAACAGTATGCTAAGACATCAAATCATTGAAAGGAGCTTCGTTTTCACAAATCGCAAAGATAAATCATTAACTTGGGATAAACCTAGAGGCATGTTCAAGCGCCGAATTATAAAACCATCCTTATAATAACTATATGCACATTAAGCACGCAATCAGCTAAAAGATACATTCTGCTCGGGAAAGGATCTCTTCATTTTCTTTATCTCATAACCTTTTGAGAAAAATAAATGTAATCCAAACTACCAGAATCTTTTCTAAATGTGATATTTATTTTTTAAAAACCTTAGAAATGAAAAAAAAAAATAATAGAGAGGATCTTTTCTAATTCCGCTCAGCTACTAGAATAAGCGTCTCGTTCTTGTTAATCGAGTGTAATCCAAACCATGAATATATATACAAAATTTGGCTGGCATCCTTTTATAATATAAGGAATGAACATATTAAGGAAGTTTAAAATAAAAATATAAATGTGTAATCGATTTGTAGCAACGGGGTGTGGTATAGTAAAAGAAACAAATTTTTTCTAAACTAGCAAATCAAAAATTAAATATTATTATAGTTATTAATTTGATTCAATTCATAAAGTTTGATCAAAGCCCAAGTTAATGAGGATCAAAAAATTTTACAACGACAAAAGATTAACATTAAGAAAAATTCACGAACTCACAAAGCACAAAATCTTGTGGACTAGGGTCAATTCATATGTCTTAAATTTTAATATTTTTATCTATTTTTTTAATATTTAGATTGAAGTCGACTAAAATTTGGTCAAATGTCTTGATTGATAGAATCAAAAATATCCCAAAATATGCATAATCAAGGATAGGACAAATATGTTGTGGTTGAGGTTGACTAAAGGTAGCCTTAACAAGGCTTGTCCTTGCTAAGATCAATAAAAAAAGTTTTAGTTGAGATTGATCGAAAAATAAAATTGGTTGAAGTCAATCGAAAATGTCCTAACTAAGGTCAAACAAAAATACCCTAACTAAAATCAACCAAAAATAGTCTCAACAAAGGTCAATTATAAATGTCCTCATTAAGATCAATCATAATGCTTTTGTCGAGGTTGGCTAAAAATAAATCTGGTCGAGGTCAACCAAAAATAGTCCAAACTAAAGTCATCCAAAAATAGTTTTAGCTGAGGCTAACTAAAAATGTCATCATTGAAAAAATCAATGATGTTCTTGTCATGGTCAACCAAAAATAGGCTTGATTGAGGTCAATTGAAAATAGTCCTTACCAAGGACAACTAAAAATGTTCTCTTTGAGATCAAATGATAAGGCTTTAGTCGAGGTCATCCGAAAAGAGATTTGACTAAAGTTGACTAAAAATAATTTTGCTTGAAATTGACTAAAAATAAGTTTTATTAAGGTCAATTAAAAATAGTGTAGAATGTCTTGGTTGAGGTTAGCCAAAAAATACTCTAACTGAGGTAAGGTAAAGATAGTCATATTTAAGGTTTGCTAAAAAATAACTTAGGTCGAGGCTAATCAAAAAGCAAATTTTTAGACAATTAAAAAAGTATTTTAAAAATAACATGGCTTGTGGGTTGGCTCTCCTTAAGCCCTAACCCCCATAAAAATAAAGAAATTTCATAATTAAGTTCTTTTATCTTCATCTATTGTGAATGTCATGCAGGAAAAGAACATTCTAGTATTTCAAACTTTGAAAAAGCTATACAAAAAGAGATTATAGTAAAAGAAAAATACAATTTTAATGATATTTTGTAATTTTTTTTTATAATCATGTTATTGTTATAGAGTATTCATTGACTCTATTGTCTTACTTAAAGGGATTGAACTTAAGGCTACTCATATCAACAACTTGTTGATATATTTTGTAAATCTAAGTAAAAAAGTTAGAGATGCAAAGCAAGAAATTATAGTAAAGGAATACCACATTTTTAGTAACATTAGCTAAATTTAAGTGAAAAGTTAGATGAAAATGAAAAATTTTAAGCTTTTTTATAATTAGAACTATTTAATAAAAATAGTTTTAAACTAACATAAATATAAAACAAAGTAAAAGAGCATCTTTATATATATGATTTTAATGTTTTTTATTTCATAGAAAAATATTTCTTAAATTATAAAAAATTATTTCTCCTTTCCATGATTTTTTATGTTTGACATTCTTTTTTATCTAAAAAAATATGTATTAAAAATTTAAGTCTAATTAATTATTTTTTCTCAATTATATTCTAATTTAATCAATACTATAAGTAATTATTATAACTAGTAATGGAATACTAAATAAATATTTTAATCAAAATACAATAACATTTTGCATCTATTAAATAATCCTTAATTTATGTTTATTAACGTTACACATCAATAATTATAAGAAAGAGATAGTAGTATTCATTAAAGATTAAATATTTTATTAAAAAATAGAAAAATTGTGTAAATAGTGTAATATTAAAATATATATTGTAACATTAAAAGATTATGATGAATAAATAAATTATTAAAAAATTGAGGATATAATGAAAGAAAGAGAAGTTATAAGTTCAAATGCTACTTTAAAATTCTCTAACAGCTTGTTTTAGTAAAAACAACTGATATCACTAAATTTAAGATGCCTACTAAACATTTTTGTCTTTGCAAAGACTTTTATAAGTTAATCAAATAAGTTAACAGTATACTTTAATTAAGATGACTTGTTAAACACACTTTTTATTTCCATTTCAAAACTTGCATAACACACTTTTTATATCATGTTTATCCTATACTTTCCCGAATACGAAGGATATCAATACTGTGCAGTGTCCATTATCTTTACACTTAAATAGAGGATCACATTTCAAAGTCTTAGAATCATGATCTTCCATTAACTATAAAAAATAATAAACAAAAAAGTCTAACAATCCCTTCAAATTGTGAAATTTATAACACTAATATATTTCTGGATAACTAGATCCGAAGTTTTCACTGTTCAGTTAATAGTGCATTTCCAATTTTGTCCTTTAAAATTTGATGTGTCATTAGGCCTCGTCCGCATATATACACGGACTTTTACAATCTGTTTGTTAGAAGCCCCGTCACTAAATAGGGTTTTATATTTAGCACGTTGATAAGATGAATAATACTTCAAATAATTCTAATTATGCTGCTCCAATTCTTTTTTTTTTTGTGTCTGTTCTGCAATCATTTTATTCTCTTTTATGTTCCAAGGGTTGTTGATGGAACGTTGACGGCCAGGATCCAACTAAGGTAGTTCATGAGTTTCCTTCTAGCATGTGCAGTTGTAAAGTATACTGCTGGAAAATCTACCAATCTAAGTAATTGGATTCTTTCTAATTTTGATTAAATTAATTTTTCAAGTTAATTTCATCGAATTCTCATTTGAATCCATTGATATGTATCATTATACTTTTGTTTAGGTGTGTGGAATAAGTTAATTAAGTTAATATCCTTTAATCTTAATTCATCTGGACTTCAATATAGGTATAATTGCAGCTTTTATTGTTGAAAACTCCATCAAAGCTTCCAGTTGGGATTTCATTGCTGTACGAGATGATCTAGAGTTGATCTTTTGACAAGCTTCGGAGTTAAGGACATTTTGTTTCCTGTTTTCTTTCTTAAAACACTTATTTTAGTTTGAGTTGTAGTGAATGATCTGTATATCATCTTTAACTCTCAGTTAATATTCACGAGCTATATCAACGTAGCTCTTTCTACTAAATTACTAATGCTGGATATGTCACATCAAATTAACCTTTTCTTTGGTAAGTATGCTCCTTTAGAATATCAACCTAACCTTTTCTTTGATATTTCTGATTTTTCTTTATTTTTGGCTTACGACCTATTATGTTGTTTACCAAGACAGGAAATCCTTACTTTAATTACAGGCTATTCATCAAACTTCCTACTAACTTGGTGCAAGATAATTTGATTGAGTTTTTTTTCCACCTTAATTAAAGACTTTGGTTTCTTGATGGAGACTGTTATCCTATTTTAGACACTAAAATTGGTAGTTATTATGTTAATGACAATTTTGTACAATTTGGAAAGTATTTATTTTGCATATATATTTTTAACATTGACTCATTCTATACAGAAGCAGTTGAAAATTGGCACTAGAAAAAATTGTAGGTTATTTTGACTAACTAGCGGTTATTTCTTAAGTAAGAATCTGAAACCGTTATTTACTTTTTGAAACTAAAGGATCAAAAGTTAGACTTCCAATCGAGTTCCTCTGTAGATGAGGGAGAGTTCCCTATATAGGTAAGCACTATGCATTTATATTATGATTTTTAATCCAATTTACTATTGACATTTTTACTAAATTTGATTGAAGATGGTTATCAATTCAAGAGGTGGTGGCTAAAAACATATTCTATCTATAGAGAAACAACACAGGAGAATCATTGGAAGGCAGCTATTGATGGAATTGTAAAATGCAATTTTGAGGCTTCTATAAAAAAATATTAAGGTACGGGATTGGGCCTGTTATTTAGAGATGATCAGCTGAATGTCTTGGCTGCAACCACAAAATTGATTCCATAAACTTTTCTACCACCGAGTGTTACAGAGGCTCTATGTTTCAGATAGAGAATGGAGATTGCTATAAGTAGTTCCTTTTCACATTTAGAATTTGAGACAAATTTCAAGCATGGAATAAAGATAAAGCGTACACACCCAGCTATTTTCTGGTATAATTGCAGACTGCTCCCCCATGGCATCAAGCTTAACTGCATGTAGCCTTTCTAACGTCCGGCAAACACTGCAACAATGTAGTGGATAAACTATAAAATGTTGCCTTTTCTTTTTATAAACTTTCACCAAATTATCTCCCTCATTGATTCTGATGTAATGACTTTATCAAATAGTATGGAATATCTCACCATGTCTCATTTTTCAAAAAGAAAAATAAATGCATCCTCAAATCTTGCTACTGCTATACTAATGTCTTTTTTGTTTTTTCTTTTTACCATATTGGATAAAAGCCTCTTATTTTGTTTTCAAACTTATCAAAAGTAATCCATCTTTTACACATTTTCTTGAAGACAGAAGAATTCGTAACTCCAATGTTTTTATAAGCTTTGACCATTAGTTGTGTACTCTCTCACAAACATAATCGCTCTTTTTTTTTCTTGTCTGTAACAGAATTGCTCTAATTATTCATTTAATGTTTTGTATCTATTCTCATTTGCTAAGTCTCAGTCAGTAGTTTTTGAATAACCAAAATAATGAATTGATACCTTTAGTGTGAGTTAATCACTATATTATTGGTTTAATTTTTTCTGTTATACTCTGTATTTTGATACCCAAATTTTTATACTCATTTAAATAACATTAAGATGTTTTAGTTATTAGATTAAAATTATTGGGCAATACATCATGATTTCACTCTTGCATGAACTCGATTTGTTGGTTTGGAACTTTCTACTCTTTGAATCAATCATCAAGTTATATTAAAAAGCAATATTATATAATCAGAAACAATTATATATGCATCAAAATTAACACGAAATTCTATCAAAGCACGTTAATATTTAACTTGTAGATAGATATTATTACTTTTAATTTGTCCCCGTGTTTTTAAATATTTTGAATTAAATTGAAGAAAACAAAAATAATCTTAAATTAAGAATTTATTCAATAAATTTTGATTGATTTAAATCTAAAATATTAACTAAATTTGAAATAGATAATTTTATATCGTATAATTATTTATTTTAACATGTGTAGTTTTATTATGAATTAAAATATTGTAAAAATTAATTTCATTTCATATAATATATAAAACAAATCCCTAGGATCGCGGGCTAGGATAACTAGTATTACTACAATTATAAGACTCTAGAATATCCTCCATTTTTTTTTCATGTATTAAAATTATAACACTTCATCTTCAAAGGAACTTCAACAGAAGTTATATTTTATAGTAAAAAAATCACCTTTAAACCATTAAGAACGTGTTTGGTTATCTCTTTGGTAGTGTTCCAACACAATTTTATTTCATTAAACTCAGTTTATTATGTTCGATTGCTTCTAGAAGTAATTTTCACTTAGGTTTCACACTAAACTGAATTTCAGTTGAAAGCAATTTTACAATTTAAATAAAAAAAAATATGTTAGAAATTTTATTAATATTATCTTGCTCTTAAATATAAATAAAAATATATATATCTTGATTTTAAATATAAATAAATTTTAACTAATTTTAATATATTTAATAGAACTATTTTTAAAATATTTTTTATTTAATTGAGATTTTATTTTTAATTTTTTATATTAAATTTTAATGAATAGTAATTTTAAAAAAATATTTACTAAGTGAGATTTATAAAATTAACTAATATAAATTTATTTTTTAAATTAATGTGAAGTTAGTTTTTTTGTTTATAATAAAAACAGGAGTGAGTAATAATTTTGTTCATAATTATAGTCCATTATTAATTTTTATTTTTATTTTTGACAAGTTCCAGTATTAATTATTGATGAGAAATCGTAGACAGCATATTTAATCGTGTGTAGGCTTGTTCTATTTTATTTCCCAGAATTTTTGGTGAGAGTGGTGGTTACTTTGTACTTAGCATAGAAGTATAAAAAATGGTATAAAAATACAATGGACGTAAAAAAGAATATCTGGATCGAGAATGGACCCATAAAAACGTGATTTACGGGTAGACATGGACAAGAAAATAAGTAGGTTTGGGCCATTTGTATCCAATGGAAAGCAAATTGTAGAAAAGAGAAATAATAAAAATGGAAACAGATGATGTAACAACAAATACTTATTATAACAGCATTATGACCCTCCACGTGTTGACAACCCATCAGAATCCCTAGTAGTAGCTTGCACCCTTTGCTTCCTATTTTGCCACTTGCTACCAAATAATAGACTCATAATATTTCAAAAATATAAAAACACCATGCTTTCATCAATTTCTTTTCTTTCTTCTAAGGGAAACTCTTCACTCCAAAGAAAGCTTAATACAAACCCTCTTCAACTTGTATCATGGGTTAACACACCAGAAAGAGGATGTTTCAATAAAAATTCAATTTTCAAACTCAAATTTGGTTAATCTGTGTTAATATATTCCTTTAAAAAAATCAAGTGAGAGTTCATTAATCTAAGAAATACATATATGTATTGCACGGACGAACACTTACAGTGTCTTTAGTTTGATTCAAAAATTTTGACTGAAGAAAAAGAAAATATGAGAGTCAAATCTTAATAATAAAAAAATAATAAACCAAAGAATTATTTTGCATGCATTTAAAGCTTTAAAAAGATTCAAATAAGTTTTTTTTAATTAAAGAATTAAATTACAAATTAACTAAATCTTAATGTGTTAATTTACATTTTTGACTTATGAACAAAATTTAAGTGCATACTTAAAGAAAAGTTGAGAGAGTTCAAAAATACTTTTATTTTAAAATAATATTTTTTTATTATGTATTAAATTTATAAGTATACTTTAAAATTCATAAAAAAAATTTAAATAATGTTATTGACATGAATTATTTATAAATTTATGGAAATCGAGTCATGATCACTGATATTTATTGGTATCACAAATTTTTTTTTTAAACTTTAAATTAAATATAATTTTAATTTAGTTTGAATAATATTTTAATTCTTAAAATAGAAAAAAAAGTATTTTAATATTTAAAGATTTTTATTTTTAATCTTTAATTTTAAAAAATATCGTTAAATAATAGTTTAACAACGAGATTGACAGTTAATAAAATTAATGAATTTTAGTAATGAAAGAAATGGACAAGAATCTTGATAGTTTATACATATTCAAGTAGAAGTTATTTTCTGTAACTTCTTTATTTTTATTTCAACCTCACACCACCTTTAAGATGAGATAAATATAAATTTTTTATGGTTTTAAATTCAAATCTTATTTATAAAAAAATATAATTAAAAAAAAAAGAGATCTACCAAAAATAAAAATAATTAATCAATTTTTTTATAATAAAAAAAACTATAATTAATATACCAACTAGCAACTACAAACTTATCCAATTATAATTCACTTAAAATATGTGACAGGGTGTACAGAAGAAAAGTTAAAATTTACATACATGGACTCCTCGGTCAAGGAAAAAGTTACATCCATAAGCTTTTAATACCCCACCACATCCAGCTTCAGTACGAGAACTTGTAGAAACATCAGAGTTAACTTTCACCTGTTGAATTTGATTTGGAGTGTTCATTCTTTTTCTCTAAATTTATTTACAATGAAAAAAAAAATAAGATATGTCCAAATCAATAAAAAAAAAGTGATAGAATAGTTTTTTAAAAATTATAAATATAAATGATTTATAGATTTTATACTTGAAATTACTTTTATTAAAAATGTTATATTTGTTTCTATTGAAGTTAATCATATACACCAGAAAATTAATTAAACAAAAATAGCCAAATCCAAGTTAATACTATGCAAATCAATTTCGTTACAGCAATTGGAATTTAGGAATGAAGCAAAAACAAGCTACATGTCATTTTCTAGTCTAAAGGAGTGACAACCTAAATTCTTGAATATTCAACTTTTCCAGTGATGATCAAGAAGATTCTGGTTGCTTTTTGACATGATGATCAACTTTCTGGGTTTTTCTTTTAATCAATATTCTACTTGTTGCTGTAAAACAATTTTTTTTTATCATTAATCTAATTAGTAAATTACTAAGAGTGTGAATAACTTGATAGAAAATTATTTTCACTTAACTAATAATTAAATTTAAATTTTAAATATGTTACATTAAATATTTAAAAAAATTATTTAGAATAATCGTACAGTACTCAAATTTGGTTACATTTTATATATCCGTGGAAAGAATTAAACTTTCTCATATTTAAAAATTTTACGAAATTCATTTAAATAATTTAATATAATTAAGATATATATTTAAATTATCTGAATATAAACTTACATTAAATGTAAGTTTTTATTCAAAAAATGTAACAATTAATTGTTTTGGCTAGGCCATCATATCTCTTAGTCAAGAGATAGATACTAACTTTTTTTAATATTAAGATTTATTTAAGATTAAATTTTAACAAATATTCTTTTATATTTATGAATTCATAATTTTTAATATTAAAAAATTAATGATTAAATATTTTAATAAAATAAAATACATATTTAGTAGAATCTAAAATTAATTATAATATTAAGTGTAAATTTTTTAATTATTAATTATTATTACCTTTTTATCTTCTAAAACACATTCTTCTAACTGTAAAGGATCTAAATTTTAAATTAATCATATATTTAAGAGATATAGTTATTTTTCAACTAAATTATACCATGATGATATCAAAATTATTTTTAAACATAAAGCAGAGTCTAAATTCATTTATACATATTTGATAAAACCATGTGTTATTTATTATTATTACTTTTATACATTTTATCAAAATCTGATCTTGAAACTTTTATTGGCAAAGAAATAATATATTACTATTATTTTATTGAAATAGACTCTAATTTTAATTAATAAATATGATTTTTTTATTCACTACTTAAAGGCAGTGATTAAAACAAAAACAAAAATAAGTTATCAAATAACGTAACATTAAATATAATAATATATCTTGTTATATTTTTTTGATTAAAATTCTTACTATTGTATAAAGTAAATACTAAATAAAAAAATAATTTTAATGCATGATTAAAAAATGACACTATAACTAAAAAAAAAAACTGTGTTAAGTATGACTATTAATATAAATATTTTAAAAATTAACAAATTTATTTATGATTAAATAAAAGTATAAAAATATCCACAGTAATAATATATTTAAATTAAATTACAAAATATAACTAATGTCTAAAAAAACAAAAAACAGATTTAATAAGATCATATAACTGACTCAGATTTTTTTTGTTTAACCGTTATGTCTACACAAAAGATAAAAAATCGTAATAACAAAATAAAAATAAATAATGATGGTGCCACTTAAAAGTTATATCTTAAACTCTAAAAAACTGAATGGAACACGGTAAAACTTAAAATAATCCAGTGACATAAAATTATGGGCGCCGTACTGGTAGTTACACCCATAAAAATAATGGAATAGCTAGGAACATAGCACATGTACCCAAAACAAATTGAAATAATAAATATAAAAAAGCTAAAAAGTTTTTGAGAAGGGATAATAATTTATACATAGTAGTATGATAGGGAAGTTTGACCAAGTCAAAATGAAGAAATGGCTCCAAGGCGAAATCAGATCCATAGTTTCAAAATATGCGCTCGTTAGTTGCTAGTTTAAGGAAAAAAATAAAAATAAAAATAAAAATAAAAGCGGGAAATGAAGATGAAGATGCAGATGGATGAGGGCAGTAACAGATACATAGAAGGACCCCACCAACTGGATTCAGAATTCAGACTAATAGATGGACCCAAACTCACCTATCAAAATCCAACCAAATAAGGTACTTATAAATCCATCCCCACCACCATCTTCTAATCAAATTCAGTGCCTAACTTGCTAACAATCAGTATCTATCCTTTCCATCAAATTCTCCCGCTCTAGTCTTCCATTTCATTTTATTAAGCTAAACTACACATATTATTACATACATAATTCATAATTGTTCCAAATTAAATAACATTAGACGGATCAATAAATATCTTCACTCAAAAGGTGTCGTGTCTACTCTACTCTACACACAAATTAAATTCCCCTTCTCTTTCTTTCATTCGAATACGTCACAGTTAGTACCGGTAACCCATTCTGTTGCAAAGACCATGATTTTTTGTTCACAGCCATTCATTCAATCAATCAAAAACCAAATACGAGGAGAACAGTAAACTTGAGAGCTAATTTTATTACTTAGTATAACTTATTACATACTATATACCATAATGAGCAAGGATTTTCACCAAAGGCACACATGGGTAATCGACCAAATCTCGCCACTTCTGCCTAGCTTTAGCTTGACTTGAAACCTGGCTAACTGAACCATACCCTGCGCTTTAGCCCCATCAGTATCATCACCCTAACCACAACGCAAAAGATAACGACCCGCTTATCTTATTACAACTAATAATAATATTAATATAAAAGAGTAAAAAAGAAAAAGGAAAAAGCCCTGCCTAATCTGCTGTCCTTTCACTATTCCTTCAACTAAACCAGGTCCCAAAAGCTGCAATCTTTCTTCCTAGCAAAACTGGATGTTTTATTTGAACTAAACTAGCCAAACACATTCTTGAATTTCGTCTTCTTCTGTCAAAACAACCAAAATAAACTACCACAAACTATTGCCTTTGCTAATTTCTTTAATTCTTCTCCAGAGGAGTTCTCCTTGGAGAAATTACAACCTTCCTTGTTCCAAGAGTCAAAAGAGTCAGTAAGTCCACTCTTGAGGTAGGCGAATTTCATAATTAGCTGCCTCTTCTCGTCGAACACTTAACCTCTGCTGCATGAGAAGCGCGTTTCTACTGGCTAAAATCGCATCTACAAGCAAAGAAAAAAAAACAAAACACAAGAAAAGTGAGTTCCATACTCATGCCAAGAACTTGACTTTGTTACACAAACATTTTCTCAAAAGACCTAACCTACTCACCATAATCCGTAGCAAAAGCATGCGAGAAACTCGGTTGGCTAGTCCCATTTAGGTCATCAATATTCAAGTTCAAAGCATGAACCACCTTTGCTGGTAACAAAACAGGCGCGTAACCTGACCACAAGAAAAACACCTCATAAGACAGTACAGCAAAACAGCTGAGATAGACCCATAAAAAAAAGGCCAAAGAGAGAAAAGGAAGAAGCAAATTTTCCACTTACCAGTTTTCTTGCGAGGTTCAGATGGGGTTTCATAATGGCGAGGTAAGAAGACCCCAGTTCCCCCACACCCCCTTTTCACAGAAGATCCAACCCCACCAGGTACAGCAGCCCGCGACCCGGATCCGCCAAACTGTACCCGATTGTTTTGTTGCTGAACTTGCAAAGGGGGCCATGCAGATTGGGGCAAACACAAAGGACGAGTGCATTTCACATTCACACTCTCGTGACCAAACTCACGAGCTCTGATCTGAGCATGTAACTGCTGCTGCTGAACCAACCAGTTAGGCTTGGTTGGCCTTCCCCAAATCGAACCACACTGTTGCTTTGGTCTCGCAACCTACAGAGTCGACACAACAAAAATCGTTAGAAAACCCACATTGACATTGACATTCACCACTTATATGACCAAAATAGAGTAAAAAAGTAAGTTAAGTGAAAAGAAAAAACATAAAAATAGGCTTCTCTTACCTGGTTAGCCTGATTGAAACTCTGGTTAAGTCGAGGATGAGTGAGTAAACCTCTATTGCTGTGAAAATCAAACTGTGAAACTTGGTCATTGTTTATCTTCAACCTTGCGATTTGCCCTGCGGCTGCGTATATGACTTCCCAGGGGTCGTTGTTATCGTCAAACGGCGTCGTTGAAGGCGAGGGAACACGCGAGTACCCGTTCGGGCTTCCGTCGCCGGAGACAGCGCTCCGACCCGACCAGCTACTGATTCCGGTCAGCGTCGACTGAGGGGACCCGACCAAACCCTGAGTCTTCTTTGGAACCTCCGAAAATGTAACGTTGTCGGGTTTGATAGGTACATCAGAGAGTTGCTTCCGAGATTCGTGAAGTGAGAACTGACTGAGTCGGCGAGTAAGGCCAGCGAAGAAGTCCTCTTCGCCGTCACTGCTCTCAGTCTCCGTCGAGCCCGCCACCGACTCCACCGCCGGAGAAGACACTCCGAACTCGTAGGGGAACTCTGAAGGGAAGGCGAAATCGACGCTGGCAAGGTTTTTATTGTTGTTTTTCATGTCCTGACCGTCGCCGGCGAGGAACTGCGGCGGAAGCCAGAGGCCGGCGTCAGCCATGGTGCTAGTTCGGAGGGGTTAAGGAAGCGTTGGGAAGTGTGAGGGTGATGGTTGGGGGATTTAATAATGTGAATGATCCAGCTGGGTTTGCATGCCCGGTGAGTGACCCAACAAAAAGAAAGGAAGAAAGAAAGGATAAAAGAAAAAGAGAGAGAATGGAGAGGCTAGTACTGGTAGTAGGGTAGTAGGGAGTTGGAGCATAGAATGTTGAAGACAATCTGCTTTTATTAAGGTTTCAGGGTCCTTTTGAGGCACTCCCAAATTTAAAATTTTAAAAATAAATAAATAAATAAATAATAATAATGTAAGAAAATAAGAGAGACAAGAGGGATATAGTTTGAGAACAACTGGAACAATGGCCCAGTAGTTGGAGACATTTGTCCGTGTTTTTGTTTGCACAACCACACCTGCCATTTGTCCACTCCACCTCCCCCACCCTAAAATCTTAACCCTAATTCAACTCACTATCATCTTTTCCTGCATATCATTACCATACCACATGCCATCATTCAAGGACAAAACATATTTAATTTTTCTATTTCTTACAAACCCTTCCATTAATCATCTTATAAATCAAATTTCCTTTTCTTTCCAATTGCGCATTAATAGAATTTTTCCCATATATTTATATAAGTATTTTAATTAATTATTAATTCACTCCATTAAGAAGATTGTCTTCTACAGAAACTACAAGTGATATGTACTAAACAAAATCAGAATTTATTTACACACTAATACATGAATCAGTTCACACAATCATTTCAATTTAATCAATAATTTAAAATTTGAATCTTGAATGTATAATTATATTAAATATATAAAAAAAATTACCACTTATAATAATCATATTTACTTGAACAATGTTGTCTTTCGTGAAAATATATTTATAATTAAAAAATTGAATTTATTTATAAGTTTAACAGAAAAATATTAAAACAAATGTACAATATGTTTGAATTTTTTATTTTATTTTATTAAAACAAGCTTTTAAATCATATAAAAGTGGTAGATTAATTTAAAAAATTCAAATAACTAGATTCAAAAATTGGCTTAATAAATTAATATGCTATTAATGACCGAAGCCCCGCTCTGAAGTCTCGCTGGCTTTTAATTTTATTGTCTAGTTGCTTTTTGAGTATAAATTGATTAAATTCTGGAGTTTGGCAAGATTCACCGTCAGGTTAACACTTTTAGGGTTCCGACTCGTATTTTGAATTATTCATGGTGTTATTTTTTGAATAGTGATAGATCTGCCGCCGATGCTGGCTTTTATTTCAAGTTTTATGTAAATTCAAAAGATAGGTGGGGTCGTTATATGTGGTGATTTGGACAATATTCGAATTAAACGAAGATTGACTTTTTGTTTGCTGGGAAAATTGGAAAATAGGCTAATGCATATGCACGTTGATACCGTCACTGTGCCCGCATATTGATATGATTCGATTTTGACCTTTATTAATTTCCCATAATGATTCTTGATGATGGCTTTCTGGGCGTATTGTGTAATATATCTACTTGAATAGCCATTTCTCCACGATTATGTGATATGAAAATACAATGAATGAGTATATTTTTCGCTTGTGACACGTCCTTTGACATTCTGCTTTTTATTTGCTTGTGAAACTAGCAAATTACTTATTATTTGGAGCACAAGGGATAAGAATGAGCATCATACATCATTAGAAATAATCATATCCAACCCAATCCGATTCACAATGCTATCACAGCAGTGTTTCTCTTTTTCCACTCCTCTGCCTTCTAAGCAACCCTTCCCTTTCGCATACTCCAATAACTTTGCAGCTATCATATTCACATCCTTCATGAAAAACTAAATGGACAAAGATTTCCTCGATTTGGCATATAATTACATATCTATCAGCACGTTAACAACGCATTCAGTCAAAATTAAGTATATATTGAAGAATACTGTTATGGTAAATGTATTTCTTCCAAATACAACCAAGTTCGTGAAAAGGTAATTTTAAATTAATATATAGTATGATTTAGACGTATTCTATCGTATATCATCGAGAAAATGGCACATAGATGAATCATCGTTACAGAACATTTGAAATATTAATAAATTAATGAATGACTAAGATTAATAATTGGTCACTTATTAATAAATAGTTTAAATTTTTGTAAATTAGTCCCTGTATAAAAGCAACTCGTAGATGATTGTACAAATTTTTTATTAATAAATTTAAAAAATTGAAATCCTAATATACCACAAGGATAAAGTTAAAGTTTTTCATTTAACCATGATAAGAGCAACACCGTCAAGTTAAAATATTAACATATCACAATGATAAGGTTACATAACCTTCCTTTTGATAATGACAGTAACAACATCGTTTGTCTCATTCAACATCTCTGTTGATCAGGTAAAAAAAATCAAGACTTTTTTAGCATTTCAATTTCAAAGTGTTGGATGTAGGAATGAATTTATTCATTATACTCTTTGCTTTGAATAGTTTCATGTGAAGGTTTGAGGATATACACAGTCAAATGGTTTCTTCTTAAACTCTGTATCTGATGTTAATTCAAGGATTTCCTATTTTGTATTATATATTTCATCGTTCACATTATTAATGTTGCAGTGCATATCGAAATGTATATGAGTAAGTGATTTTTTTTTTTAGCATGAAATTCTACCAGATATATTTTATACTTTCATAGGTTTAGTTTTGGTTGAAAATAGTTGGAGTTAGGTTGATTTATATTAATTATTGGGATTATTTTGACTAGATTATATAATAATAATTTGCAATTCAAATTAACAATTACCACTTTATCACACGTCAAAACAATTTAGGATAACATAATAGAACTTGAATCTAAATACATATTTACAACAAGATAGTTATTTTAAATTTAATATTATTTAACCTTGATCACTTTAAAAACGTTAGTATTTAACTAATTTATGCACATTTTTAGGATTTTTAATTAATTATAAGTATTTTACTATTAAAATTAAACATTTTCATCTTTAAAAACACAGTGAAAAGTGCACCACCACAATGATATTAATATAACAATAGTAAATAAAACAACACTTCGATAACTTTTGAAAATTATCACATTATAACTCTTAATCAATAGTGAAAGAAAAATAATAAAAAAATTATGTAAATCATAAATATTAATCTTAAGAGTAACTTTCAATGTTACTTAAATGAGTTAAATATTGTTTTATCTATTATCGAAAAAAAAAAGGATAAAAGAACAAGTTTATCAAATTCATATACGATCAAAAGAGAGATACACAGGGATGTAGGTATGTTTAATCCACCGTATAATTTGCCCCTTATAGCAAGTTTATTTTAAACTACACTACACCTATAAACAAAAAAAAAAAAATACCAATTAATAATTTTTAAAAAATTTGTCAAACACCGTACAATACTGGATACATAGCGTGTTTACTCATATTTGATCATTTTAGTTGTCCACCTTTGAATCACATGTACAAATAATTCACTGTAGCGCATCGTAAGATTTAATAGCATTTCAATATGAGATAAAAAATTTCCCCATGCTTGTGAAAAATTTTCATATTATCATTAAATGATGCAGAGCCATGGATATTGCAAGGCAATTCAGGCCTTCACCTTAGACCCCGTTGAAAATAATTTCATGTATATATGTAACGTTGTGACCAATTTCTACCTATTCAGTTCAATATGTATAAACTAAAAGTTTGTCTCATGATTCCTACAAATTGACCAACAAAAAAAAAATACAAAAATTTAAGACTAAAATTACTAAAATTTTTCAACTTCATAAGTTAATATTTTAATAATTTGTATGTTAAGTTTTTTGGGTGTCTATTTACATGTTAGAGAATAATTGGAAAACTTAATAATATACGGGTCAATCAATTCTACAAATATAAATTCAATCTAACAAATAATAAATTTAAATTAGATAAATAATTTTACCGTTGAAAGAAAATGAACTTGAGCTATTTCCACAGGTGATAATTAGTTACAAACTGAAAAAAAAAAAAACTAACAATTTTATATATATATATATATATATATTATAAAACTTAATACATTTATTTATCTTTTTTTTTAATCTTGAAATTCTTTTGAAGATCAATCATATCATTTTTTTATTTTTTATTTTGCAGCCTTTTTATTATCATCTTTTCATTTTATTTATTATTATACTTTATAAAACTACAGTATTATAAAATGTCAAATAAAAATTATGAATCTAATTTTAAAAATTAAAGAAAAAATTAGAAAATTAATATAAAAATTTTAAAATATTAAAATAATTTTTTTATTCATAAAAATTAACTCAACTATCACGAGATTTACAATAATTTACGCATATCGTTTAATTAATTTAGTTATCATTTATTAATGTCAATAATTTATTTGGAAATAAATAGAACATTAAAAAATATATATAACTAAAACATAAAAATTATAATTTTATATATAAGTTATCTCGTGAAATGATAAGATTTGTAAAATAAAAAAAATTAAGAAGATGTACAAAATATTCATATTTGATTACTATTATATATTTTTATAATAATAATAATAAATAAAATAGTGAATAGATAAATTTATTATACTAAATTTTATTATTTTCACTTTCTTATATTTTAATAATATAAAAAATCTTATTATGAGTAACACTTTATATTTTTTTCTCGAAAATCATATAAGAAAAAAAAAAGATATGTTTGATTAATAAAAATATTTTTATTTTAATTTAAAAATTTTATTTTAGTTATTTTTAAAATTAAAAATTAACAGAGTGGCAGTGATCAATTTCTTTATTTTATTTCCTATAATTGATATTATTTTTAAAAAATCTTAAATATAGTAAATAGACACATAATACTCAATAAATAAATGAATGTACAAATTCAAATATTCAATATTAAAAATATTAAAAATTCATTATCCATTTTCTAATACCTAATAATAAAAATGCACTTTTGTTACCTATTTTTTTTAAAAAAATTACTTTTGGTTTCTTAAATTAACAAGCACACACACATTTGATTTTATTTATTTAAATTTTAAAATACTTTATCATAATCAATTAATTATATTTTTAACTTAAATTAACTAATTAAATCATTTTAATTAATTAATTGGTTGATTGTTTTTTCCAATAATTATTTACATAATTTATTAACAAGTTAATTTTTTATAAATATTTTTAGAAATAAATAGTAGAATATATATAATTATGCTAATTTAGACTAAAGTTACTATTTTTTTTATTATATTATGTGAAGAATTTGAATTCAAAAATAAAAATTAAAACATAAAATTACTTATGAATTTACATCGTCTCTTGTAAATGATTCAAAATTAATATAAAATAAAAAATAAGTTAATCTTTTATTTCTAAAAAAAGTAAAGAATCATAGGCATATCTCTGAGCATATTTATATATTAAGTGAAGCAGTTATGTGTATCTTGATACATTTTAAAAACAAAAATTATAATACAGAACACTTTGCTCATAATTTACATGTTTTATTAATAAAAAAACTAAATTTACTTTCGTTTGATTTTAATTTATTAAAATTTATTCAACGAATTCATTTTATATTTTGTCAAATAATTTAAATAAATCTGTTTTTAACGTAACACTGGTGCAAAAAAAAAAAAATTACATTACGCAATTATTCAATATGTATAAAATTTGTCTATTATTAATGCTTAAATTAATTTTGATCCAAATAAGTAAAAAGAATTCTACTTATATATAATGTATGTATTGTATAAATATTTTCATCTTAAATGTACCTTGGTAGATTTAATTTGAATTGTGATTGATTTATATTTTCTTCTAAATTTAATTTTGTTTTCTTTGAACCAAGAATTTAAATAAAAAAGAGTTAAGGTTTCAATAAAATAGAATCAACTGAATTTCACATTCCAATTTTTAAATTTTTTTCAGCACAAATAATTAATAAAATACAACTTTTATATAAATAAAGTCATTTTATAATCAAAAACATGATTTAGAATCAATTTTAAGAGTTTAATATAAATAATTTAAATTCAAATTCAAATAGAAATAATATTAATAAGATGTGATATTTTAAATGTTATTCACGTTTTTTTTTACGGTGAAAATAATTTAAAAGCAGTATTTATAAAATTTAATGTAATAGAATTTTTGTTAGTAATGTCTAGTAGAATTTTCCCATCTCATGCATGACATTAACTTTGACATTTTTTTATTAATTTACTAAAACTAAAATATTTTCCATAAATTTAATAAAATTTAAAAACATTTCAATCATATTAAATTTATGTGTATAGTGTTAATTTTATCATTCATTTATCAACAATTTACAACTTTTATTTTTTTTATCGGGCAAAAGTTGTATAAACAAAAATATAATATATGTCTTAAGATGTAAAATCCTCAAATGCTTTTTTTTTTCTATGGATTTATTAAAATGTAATATATTTCACAACCAATAAAATATAGTGAATATTATTGAACAATTCCTTGTAAGAAACACTATCCATCGATCCATCACATTAATCACAAAAAATGAACAAAAGTCAAGTATGCAAAAGAATACCTGCCATCATATGTGCATTGAAAATCATAAAAAAAAAAAAAAGATAATGTGAACAAGATCATGAAAATAACTTTCATTGAAAGGGGTAAAAAGGTAAGATAATATATGTTATTTGTACAAATACTTTTTCATCAATATATACAAAATCACCTCAATTAGTATACACATAGTATTTTTTTTTTAAGAAAAGAATATTAGAGATACAAAAAAAACTTAAGCGTACCAATTTATGCAATCCAATATAGCAGCTTAAAAAAAACAATTAAAAAAGTAAAGAAAAATTATAAAAAGAGAAGGAAAAAACCATATGTACATATGGACATAAAAGGACTTTGCAACTTTGCATATCTAAAATGATTTAAATATGGACAACTGATTAAAAAAATACTTTAAAAAATTCCAAATTCAAGATTAAAAGTAAAACAAAAAAATATTTTAAAGAAAATAATATTTCAACAAATATATAAAAGGTATAAGTAGAAAAAAAAGAAAAATATACCCAATCATATACCAAAATAAATTTTGAAAGAAGAAAAACATTTTAATACAAATGAAAAAACATTAAAAAGAATTCAAACAAATTTAGAGTAGAACTAAACTTTCAAAGAAAAATAAAAGATTAGTATCATATTAGAAGAAGAAGAAATAAAGTAGAAAAGAACAAACATGCAAATGAAAAAAAAATACTAAATTTTGTTTTGACGAAACTAAAGTAGAATTTTAAGGGATTTATCAAATAGAAACAAATTAAATAAGAAAAAAAAATAATTCACTTAATCATGTACAAATCAAAATTTTCAAAAGAGAAAAAAAATAATGTAACTATTTTTTTGGACCAAGAATGGGCTGTCATTTTTTTTATACAATGTATCAAAAATTAAAATAATTTTGTATTAGGAATCAAAAATAAAAATAAGACATATATAAATCATTAGAAAAATTAACTAAAGTGAAAATTATAATTAAATAAGTGGAATTTTGGGAAACTAGACACTGGTTGTCATTTTCATATAAGAGTAAAATGAACAATATTGTATTAGAAGAAGGAAAATATGAACCTTTATTTTTTATAAGAAGCAAATTTTTTTTTTCAAAGAAATAGAAAACATTTTCAGAGATGAAGGAAAATAACATACTTTTTATTGGAACCAATCACATGTTACAATTTTTTGTATGCAACATACCAAAATGAAAATAACTTTGTATTAGCAAATAAGACAAATATAAATGAAGCAAAATTTTAAGTAAAAAAAATGAAATTTTTGAGAAATTTTAAGATAAAAAGTATATATATATATATATATATATATGTTTTAGAGAAGAAGAAAATATTAGGAATGTACTCTATCATATATAGAAAGTAATATTTTTAAAGAAAATAAACAATAGAAATTAGAAGAAGATAGATACTTTTATTTTATATGAAACAATTTTTAAAAAAAGAAAAAGATACAGATTGACACAATCAAATGCAAAGCAATTTGTCCAAAAAAACTAAAAAATATACTTTTTCAATATAAATGATTTTAGTGAAAATTCCAAATGTTTTAGAGGAAGATTATACACTAAATCTGAAAAACAAGAGTTATAATGAGCCATAATAAATTGGATAGAAGGTTTGATATTCAAAACGTTAACATTATGTTGATTTTAAATGAAAATAAAATAAATATACAATGTTTAAATTGATTTCATTTACCTTATTTTTATTATAACATTATCTTGATACATGATTTTTGTTATATTTATATATAAATGATAATTAAAAAAATTCATTAATACGTCATCTTTATGCATGATTTCTGTTATATATGATTTGTGTTATTTTTATTATTTTTTATTTTATTTTAAATTTTTTAGATTATTTTAACACATTTAAAATTATAAAAATAACCTTTACAGTTTTGGAAGAATTTTTTTTTAATTGTATATATTACTTTGAGTAATAAAAGATATTTATTTCATGAAATATCAAAGTTGAAATGTACAAAATATGAAAATGTTATCATTCACACAGTTTAAAAAGATATTTTTAAATGGCTTAAAATTTTAATAAGATATTTTTTATTTGTATTATTTGTAACATTATAGCATGTATTGTCAATAAAAAGATAAAATTTCATAAATATGAAAATTTAAATGTATAAAAAGCTATATATATATATATAACACATAATAATATGTATATTTTAAAAAATATTAATTTCATTTGGATGGGTTCGATTTTGAAAACTTCATCTACAGTATAATTTCATATGCTTGGTTATTCAGAAAATAAAAAAAAAATTAAGTTCATTTTTCTTTAATTTTTGGATATTTTTCATAATTTTACATTTTTTTATTGAATCGAATCTAAACATCCCTAATGAGGACAATGATGACACTCGATATGACAATAAGTACAATAACAATAATAATAATTATAATAATAATAACATAAATAACAATAATATAATAAATAATAATAATAATAAGACTCGTGACACATATGGCAATGATAATAGAGTCAATAAATAGAATTATAGTAAAGTAATTATATATAGTATGAGATCAAGAATAAGAAAGAAAATAATGTGTCCTATCTTATTTTCTATTAAATCCACTTGTCCTTGTAGATAAAATTGAACTATTGATTATGATAAGAAAAAGTTGCCAAAATTATACTAAATTTGTGTTATGATATTTTCTAAATTAAAACTTAGTATTTGAGAATGAGTACAACTTTTATTAATAAATCTATTGCAAAATGTGTTATAAGGAATGAATGAATGAATGAGTAACAAGTTACAAAATTAGAAAAAATAAAATAAAATAAGTCATCGATGAAGTTAAGATTCTTTTGTATGTGAGCTGGGTATTTAAATAGTATATCCAAACTTCAACGTTCAATTAGTGTTAAGAGGAGTTCAACGTATAAAACTAAAAATATATGGTTTCAATCAATAACTGTAAAATAAGATTGGCCTAGGATTGTTTCAATTTAATAAAAAAAATGAATTAAAATTTTAAGTGTGCAATTGTGTTAGATAAAATATAATAATTTAATTTATTATAATTATATGAAACTTTCATCAAATCAACTCAAATTTAGTTTAATTGATTTGGTTCGGATTGACCAAAATATCATTTTTTGAAGCAAACCAATTCAATTAAGAATGATAAATTTGACTTTGGTTACACCTTAAATTCAAATAATAATGATAAGCTTGAATTTAATTTTACCTTAAATGTAAACCAATTAAAAATATAAATAAGTGACATAATTTACACAATTTATTCTGAATTCTTAAAAATTAACACTCTTTAAGTAAAAAATTGTAATTTTTCTTAAAATTGATATGGTAAAGTTTATAAGAAAAAAGTAAAGAACGTTATATGATAATGCATGCACCCCTTTAGTATGTATATGAACCTTTCTTTTTGCACAATATAATTGCATGTTGGTATAACACCATATTTCTCAAGTAAAATCTGCTTCATCATGGAGTAACTTAGATTCAAATAAACCATTAGAATGTTCTCCAACATTTTAGGAATCCATGAAAAGTTAACATCATTGTTCTTTGTGGTTCCAATGCAACTATAAACTGGCTGGTAAGATTTTTTTGTAAATGTGACCTTGTTTGGGAGTGGGGAAGCATGTATCTTGCAACTCCACATGTCAGCATGGCACTCACAAGTGACCCTACACTGTTCATTTTTAGTCATCCTTAATTGAAATCCCTCTTGTTTAGAAAAATCCTTCATCGCTTGCCTAAAATGTATGACATCCAAAAGTAATTGCCTAAGTGCTAAATTAATCCTTCCATGTCGTGGAATCTTATGTGGTTTTCCCAAAATCTCCCTTTCAACATAAATCTCACTTGTGTCACCATCAAAATGCTTATTTCTAATTGTATCAACATTTTTTCATAGTCACTTAATACATCATCATCATCATATTGATCACTTCTCCCATTTTCATCATTTAAAGGATCATACTCAATATCCAACAACCAACTTACATTGTGAATACCATTGGTAGTTTCATCATCATCATTCAGTACACCTCATCTTAACACGGTGGATTTTCATCACCATCTACTTCATCTTCATTTCCTACACTAGGTTCAAACCCATATACATTTTCATGTTCACCAACATTACCATTAATGTCTAAATTAAAGTTTTTATTTGATCCTTCATTAAAAACTTCATTACTTTATTCATAACTTAACCTATAGTGACATTCACAATAGTAGAAGCTGTCAGTGTGCCAAATGCATCCTTATCTATAAATTCACTCACACACTCCACTAGCACACTAGCAAGTTTAGTCATTTTTTCATTCAAACCATCATCTACACCTTCATTCACAGTAATAGGTTTGTTTACTTTGTCAAACACACCATTATTCACACCTTCATTTAGACAATCATTTTTTTCATATCAATAACCAATGATTTTTTTTCCATAATTCATCGCTAATTTTGCTCACATAAACATGAATATACACATTATTTTTATTCTCTATATACATCTCAACACATCAAAATCAATCTTCAAAGGAAAAAAGTTATCATTTTTGCTTGATTTAAACCAAAGAATAAATGGATGACATGGTGGTAGTCTCAACTCCTCTACAATCAAGTTGATTTTATCATGTGTATCAATTATCACAATTTTGCTATGCTTCACATTATGAATCGTTGTTGGTTCACCAATTTTCTCTAAAAAATAGACCACAATATCCACGTGCCCTAGTTTTGGGCTCATATATGTCAACTCATCTTTTAGGTCATCCACTGTATGTCCTACAACCTAATAACAACAAAAAAGGTAAAAATTTAATTCGACAACACTAAACTAACAAGGGAAAATTTTCAAAATTGGTGGTCCTCCATAATCACTTGTCTCCTTGCACATAATCAATAGTCTCCCACAAAAACCATAATGAATCAACAAACACAAAGAAAATGGATTTAAATATAACAAACATAGAAAAATTTTGATTTAAACATAGCAAACATAGACTTCCCACTAAAAATGTCACAAACGTGAACCCTATTCATACTTCCTCCATTAACTACAGTAAACACATTATATTTTCCAAAAAAAACTTTCCCTCATTTCAACCATAAGAAGAAACATATTGTAGGTCAAAGAAAAAAAAATATTTCCATCAAAACCATTTCACCAAGGTTTTTTTCAACGACAAAAGGAATAAAAAAATCATACATTTAGCATAACTCTCTGACCCCAACCATGAAGTATGATGTTGGTAGTTTGCAACAAAGATGAAAATGACGATTTTTTGATCCACAAACCCTAAATTGAAATGATTCTCACCTTTTTCAACTAGAAATCCAAACACGAATTTCTCAAAATGAGACACATTGTTCATTTGTTGTCTCATTTAACTTAGGGATAATTTAAGATTTCTATAAAAAATGAAAAAATAATAAATTTAAAATTGAAAAATAAACGTATCTTAACGACGCTATAAGAGAGAGTGTTAAAAAAATATCTTAAAACAAAGAAGTATTATGTGTAATTCGAACAAATTATAGAAAATATCATTGTGATTTGTTCTAGATTTTATCTCAAAATTTTATTCATTTGAAAAAAACAAAAATTATTCATATAGCTAAAAAAAATCACATCTTAATATATAAGATGTATTAATTGTTAGATTTTATTTTATCCAACTAAAATCAACCCATTAAATATTATAAATTTATATCAAAGACAAGATAAATTAATATTATAGATTAATTTTCCATATTAATAGATAAATATATAATCAATAAGTTATCATGTTAAAAAAATATATTGATATAATATATAAATTCATAATGTCTGTATCGAAATTAATTTTTATTATTACAGTAAATTTATACTAACATAAACAACTTTAATTATTTATAAATTTCTCTTGTCAGGATTTTTATTTTCCAAAGTGATATTTAGAGGTTACTCTAAAGTCTAAACCATATACATGAGTGACCATTTCCGGCCATGGGATTGTTATATTATTTTCCTTTAGGGACATAAATCAGAAATGGAACCCACATGTGAATATCATGTTGTTGGGTGTTGGGGTTGTGTTGGTGACCCCATGAATTGGGATCTATAATTGTTGCTTTAATTAGTATACTAAATGTCACTAATAAAAAGCAAAGCACACACAATCATTATGGCATTTGACCCAGAGCGTTGTATTATTACTCCTTATTAGTCTTTGTCTCTTGCTTTTCCTCCTGTCTAGGCCCTGGCAAGCCATGGTAAAATTGGTCAAAAGAATTTTAAAATATCCCATTTGTTGTATGTTCCTTTGCTGACATTTAAAGTTTCATAAGTTGATCTTCATTTTCCTCATGATAAGCGATAACATAAAGGCACCCTTCCCAATTCTCATACTAATTTATTTATTACTATACATTTCTACATTTTTAAGGGTTAAGGCATGCTTGCTTCCTTCATAATTTCTGCTTTGTATAACACATGATAGCATAAATTATTTATATAATTTGATGAAAGTCAAAGGAGGTTACAAATTATCACTATATGTCCTCCTTATCTCGAGTTATTGAATGATGATTCAATTCTTTTTCTTTTTGGCGGTAAGGAAATAATAAACAAATAAACAAATAAAAACAAAGCAGGAAGGTGAATGGAAATCAGGACCCCTTTTGTATCTGATCTACGATACAATTTTGTCTACACTCAAAAACTGTATCGTTGTCACATTCATTTTCTTCCTCGATTGTTGTCATTATCATCAATCAACAATTGAGATTTAGGAAGACCATGGCTGCAAACAAAATTCAGAGGAAAATATCTAATTCGAGGGAACTTCGTCCCATATTTTATTTTTAATATCTCCACACTATTGTTGTAATTATTTTTTTATGGAGGTTGATAATAATCGGTTATAAAAAATTTAATCATCATCATAATAACTAGTTATATAATAACAAGTTAAATAAAAACGTGTTTGATAAGTTATTGGAGGAGTCTATAAACTTATTTAACTATTTTATAAATTAATTTAATTAAATAACTTTTTTTAATATACAATTTTATTTTAATAGTTTATAACTTATTTTTATAAACTATTTCAAACAGTTTATAAAAATAAGTTAACTTATAAGTTTTTATTTTTTTATTTTTATCTTTATTAATTTATTCAATTGTTTTTACTCTTTTAATTAAATTATTAATTATATCGTTTTATGTCATTTATATTTACTAACTAACTTATTAAATAATTTTATCAAACACTTTTAATTTAATCTACTAGTTTATAAATTTAAACTAATTTATCAGTTTCAATTTGTTTATAAGTTAATTTTATCAAACATAACCTAAAAATAATCATAAAAGTTAATCACATATAACAAGTAGTTAAAATAATCAAACCATAATTATTAAAAAAATGGTTAAATAATTAGTTATTTAACCATTTATACATGGAAATCCGATTATATAACTAGTTATGACTAAAATCAGTTATATAATTAATTATAAATCTTAAATTTAATAATTAATTTTAATTATTAAAATTAATTTTAATTAAACATAACACAATTATTAATATATAAGATTAATTATAAAAATATACTACCTTTATTTCTATATAAAAGAAATAAATGGTAGGATTTTTTTAATTATAAAAAATATACTTTTAAATGTTTTAATTATTAATTTTTTAATATTTCTAATTTATTGTGAACTCTATTAATGAGATATCATCCATTATGAAATATATGTATTTATTGAATTATTAATAATATAACTCATTTGTTGAAAAAATTATTTCTTAAATTATAAGTAATGTCATTATATCTAATTACTACTTAAATTAATTAATTATATGAATATTTTGAAAATAAAATTTAAATTTATGTCAATATCAATTTAACTATTTTTATTGATCTTAATGAATTAAATATTTATTTTTTATATATAAGAATGAAGATAGTAATAAATATTAAAAAGTTTTTTATCTTTAAAATTAGTTATACATCTATAACTGATTATATATATATACATATATATACCAAATTATATAATCTATTTTTTATAATTAGTTATAATTTGATTATAATAATTACTTGATATATTGATTATTAAATAGTTATGGTTAAATTGTTTAAATAACTTAATAATAAGTAGTCTCCTATTTTGTGTAAAAAATGGTTATATGTGTGTTACGTTTCACATTGAATAGTTAATTATGAGTCTAAAATTAATTTAGATAATTTTTTTACATATTTTGTTTTATGTAAGATAAAAATCTAAAATTAATTATAAATTTAAAATTGGTTTTAAGTTGAAATAATTTTAAATAATTTTTATGTTTAATAAAAAATTATATTAAAATTTACTCCTAATATGCTTTTATAATAAAAATATATAATATAAATTACATTACAATTTTAACCAAAATTAATTATATTTTGTCAATGTTATCCAACCATGCACTATGTGCAATAACATGTTAGGATAGTTACTAAAATTGATTTTGGGACTCAAAATTATGATGAAATTTTTTTAAATCGATAATAAATATTTGTTGCTTTAATTTTCAACGTAATTTTGATATTAATTTTAGAAATATTAAATTTAATCTAAACATGTTATAAATTAATTGCAATGGTAAAAATTTTCAGGTAAAGATGTTAAACGGCAGTGGAAAAAAATCGTTTATTAAGATTTTGTTTTCAAAGGAAACAACTATCTTTACTCTAAATTTAACACAGACAACACCTCAAGTGACATTTCTTGCATACGAGTCCAGATTGAATTTGTCAAAATAAAAATGTTTGTTAAAAATAAAGCTTACACATACAGTGGTTTTTGAGATAATTAACAATATTATTTATATAAGAGTTTAGGATAAATAGCACATTATCACCCGTCCAATTTTATTAAATGGCAAATAGCCCCATTGTTATCCAAAAATTACACTTATACCATTCAATAAATGGCAATCTTTAAATGTAAGAACGAAAATGAGTCACATGACCTGTAAAAGACTTCGTAAAATTTCTTTCATTCTTTAATTAAAGGGACAATCAATAATATATATTGAAAAATGTTAACAAGATTCTATCTAACATTTTATTATAATAATTTTTTTAATTGTTAAATTCTATTCAAAATCACAAATTTTTATAAATTCCACATTTAAATTAGGAAAGAAAATCACTAAATAAGAGATAATATTCACAATAATTAATAACTTAATAATTTTAATCAATTATATAAAAATATTAAAAAATATATCACAAAGAATGTTGTTAGTATCTCTCACATATATTTTTAGAGGAAGAGATTATAAAGAACTTGACCCCTTCCGTTTATATGGAAAAGAATGTTGTTAGTATCAATATTTTTAGGAATATTGATAAAATAAAAATTAATATTATATAAAAAGATAAAGTAATATTTATTTATTTTTCTTACACAATCTTTTATTATAAGATGGAGAGAGTATTTACAATAATGGGGGCATACATACATATATGATTCTCCAATTGGAAACCTGAGGCCCTGGGGTTGAGGATTAGTGAAGAACAACTGTTATGAATAACCTGCCAACTGCTAAGTGCCAAAGTGCCAAAGTGCCAAAGTGCCAAAGTGCCAAAGCCATCATCATGATTGACGACCAACCCTTATGATTGGCTAAGGGAAACAAGTCAATACTCTCTATTCTCCCTCTTATTTATGTGTTCTGTCATTCAACATGAGAGGGAAGCATTGTCGCTCAGACAACTTTGACTCTCTATTAGTATTTTCAATGCCACTCATGAATCAATCACTCATGAATCATCCATCTCTTTGGTTTTTTTTCTCCAACGAATCACCCCCTATGCCCTCTGTTATGCCACATTCATGCAGATACTTATTTTTATGAGATGATTATTGGTTAACCTCAGTTATGTGAGACAATGTTAATTATGTTCAGTAACTTTTCTTACTATTACTACTATTTAACCAATATTTTAAAATTACTTGTTAATATTTGCTTCATTATCATTATGACAACATTTTATCATTCTTATGTAACAACTAGTGCACTATTCTTATAACAAGTCAGTTAAGTACGTTATTAAAATTTAATGTTTAATTACATACCCATGTGATAAACTTGATATCTTTAGCCATGAATTATAAGATGCAATCATCATTTTGCTAACATTTTTATTATTAATAACATTTGGTTAGAGACAAATTATAACATGTTTTATGACAATTAATAGAATCCCACTATCAAATCATACCTAATATCTTATAACATTAATCACATTATTGTAAGTCAATTCACAATACATGCTGAATTTATAAGTGACGAATTATATTTGATTCTTACAAAATACTTCATTATAAAAGGACAATAAGCTTTAGTGAGTGTGATTAAGTTTAAAAGGATTAATCTCGTAATTAATCCAAAAAGTAAAACTCTTGAAAATACCTCGAGTCCCATCAAAGAGTTAAATTTTTTAATTATGATGTCTAAAAATAAATATTAACTACATTGTTCTAAAATTGATATGTTCATGAAAATATCAAATTAATAAATAATATAATAAAAAAGTCATTTATTAATTAATAAGATGATGCAATGTATGACTCACAGTGGCAAATCCATATTATTAGTCATGGAATAGTTTCAAAAAGTTTTTTTTTTTATACTTAAAGCATATTAAATAATTTTTTTGTTCTCGTAAAGAAACAAGTCTTGTTCCCCATAAGACATTATTTTCTTAAAAGGCTTGGTTAGTAACAAAGAAAGACTAGGTCCAACAAGATGATTTCACAAACCGATTGGCACGTTCCGAATCTGTTGCAGACAACTCTTTAAATAACATTGTTCTAGAAGCTGGTTGAGATATATATAGGCTGTTAGCATTGTGGTGAGCTGTATAGTT
>JAMLFT010001200.1:0-32426 GCA_026544285.1 Pachyrhizus erosus
AAAATAGATATAAATATGAAAAAGAATAACTTTTAAATATAAAAATTAAAAATAAAATTTGTAGAACTATAAGAATTAAATGAATAATTTTTTAACTCTTATTTATTCTTGCTAAAGAAACTGTTACATTATAATTATTAATGTGTTTAGATTGGCCGTAGAAATTCATGTTTGATATAAAATAAATAATGAAATCAACATAAAATAGCAATGAGTGTAACTTGCTGTGTTACCACACATTCACTACATCCATGGTTTTGCAATACGACTATAATCGATAATAAAATGGTCCATATTATTACGTAAAACAACATAAAATATAATTACAATACATCCGTAAAGGATATTAATTTGTTGAGATTTCAAAATCATTCACCATATTTTTGCTAAACGGGCATGTAAACAACTTTGTTTCTTCTGGTCTTCGTCTTCAATCCGAAGACATGAATAAGCCTAGTTACAGCTGATAAATTAAATTAAATAATGATTTAAATAATTTTTTAGTCTTTATAAAATAACGTATTTTTTGTTTTTATTTATCATTTTTTTAAATTTTTTAAAAATTTAAATTTTTTTATTTTAATTTATATTTTTAACTAACAACGTTAATTAATAACATAATAATAATTTTGACAATTTATATATTTTTGAAAAGTCTGATACAATATAAATTAGTAATTTTTTTTGTAAATTTTTATATGATTAAAATAGTCAATAATATTAAATTAATAAACAAATAATTTAAAAATATAATTTCACAAAAAAATTATATAATTATTCTATCAATCTCTTTAATGATGTGATAAATTAATAAATTAGCAGATTCTTTAATAATATGATAAGTTAATAGACTAATAATGATGTTATGTTATCATTAACAATGTTTCTTAAAATTAAAGATTAAAAACAAATTAAAATATTAAAATTAAAACAAAATTTTTTAAATAATTAAAATAAATAAAAATTTATTTTTCAAGAACTAAAATATTATTTAAATCTTAAATAACTAAATAATATATATATATATACTATTTATCTATGCTTTCAAACCATGCATGCCATATATTAGATGTGTTTCATCACAATTTAAAAGAGTAGTTGATGTAGTGTTTATCAACGTCTCCCACACTATTACGTGTTTCCAATCTGAATCAGATGCCTTTTAAAAAAGATTTCTTTCTGATAAGATTCCACAATTCTTCTCTTTGATTCCTCTTTAATTATTTCTGTATAATAACCTTCGAAGAATAAAACAAGTCCAAATCCGACAAATAGCATGCCATTACCTCATCATCGACCTCATGGTTACATGAAGAGCTTTATTAGAGATCAGTGCTCACCTTCTTCTCATATCTACGCTAAAAATCAACCAAACCCTTTTTACCTCCTACTCTCATGGTAAACATAGACACCTCAAAATTTCCACACCAATTTCAAAAGCAAAACAAGAACCTTCCCTTGATGCCTATTGAAATAGACAAGTCCTGTGAGAAGAGAGTCATGAAGATTCCAAAAGTACCAAACAAGAGTGAGAAAAAGTTTCTTGGGGTGAGAAAAAGACCTTCAGGAAGATGGATTGCTGAGATTAAGGACTCCTCACTGAAAGTAAGGCTTTGGTTAGGAACTTTTGACAAACCAGAAGAGGCTGCCCTTGCTTATGACTGTGCTGCAAGGCTTCTTAGAGGCAGAAATGCCAAAACAAACTTTCCAAACCCTGGAATCATGAACACTAATGAAGAAGATTGCAGCATTTTGGGTAAGAATCCAAGGGCTTACCAACTTCTTAAGCATGCAGTCATGAAGAACCATACACTTTCATCATCTCTTTGTTCCCCAGTCAGGTTTTGGAAAAACCAGACCATGAGAAACGAATTTGATACCCTTGTTGAGGAAACTATAGTTTGTTCCATTCCTGAACAAGGCTCTGGCTGTTGTGGAATTTCATTTGGAAGTTGTAAGGTTTATTCTTCTGTTATTGTAGCTCCTTCTTTTAGTGCTTCTCATGATGAAACCCCCTAAACTAGTATATGTCTTATTGCAATTATTGCTTGGTGTGGCATCCTTCAACCCTATTTTACTTCTCCAACAGATATCAAGCTCTATTTATCTTCACTACATATATGATATCTGTTACATGCATGCTGTCACCAGATGATGATGATCTACTTTCCATGTGATTTTTTATTACTTATATGGGTTGGCCAAAACATTTGTACTTTCATATCTTGATGTAATGCCCTGTATATGTATCATAAGATTTGTCATATTTCATATTTACTTTTAGAATAGATGTAGTATTGTTGTCTTGTTTTCCATTGCATAAATATGGAACTTTTCCATTGTTAATACCGGCAGATGGTAGTTTGGTTACATTGAGCCATATCAATGTGCTCGTTCCTAAAGGACAAAAAAGAGGGAATGAGATACACAATATATTTATTACAATGATATATAAAATTTTAAACCGAGATGTAAGGCCACTACATCAAAGGTTTACTGCATCCTACTTTTGTTGAATTGTTATTAAAGTCACTTCTTATCATTTCACCTAATCATCTATGTTTTGAAACTTTTGTATCCCACCAAATTCTTTCATCATAATTATATACTATTCTAATTACTAAAAATAAGATTTACAATTACAAATGTACAAGAATAAACTTTTAACTATCACATACAAAATCCAGTAGTTACATAAACAAAACATTTTTGTCAATTACAAAAGGTGTTTGCTGCAAACCATGTGCAACTCTCCACCAATCATATTAAACGGTAGAGACATGGACATTCAGACCATAAAAGACACGAGCTAACCACCAAACCAGGTAAACGTGTGCAATAGAATTTGCAGTTGATGGCATTCTTTTCTTATGGAAGACAATCCTGTTCCATTCAAGAATATTGTATATTACAATATGGTGAAACTAACTCTTTCAACGGAATTACTTTTCGCTCATAAGGCGTGAACCCAAGATTTCGCTTAAGGAAAATAAGACATATATCACCTAAACTAACTTCCCATTAATAGCTTTTTAGTATAGATCATAGGGCTGGTTATAAGATTTAACTCTTAAGAAAAACTGTCTTCATGTATGATATCGTACTTCGTCCAAACATATGCATTAGCTCGTGATTAATTTCAACGTTTTGTGGTATATAAGGCTTTTAAGGTAGCTTAGCTCCAAATAATTATGTCTAGTATTTGAATCTCTAACAGTATGCCTATCCAAATAAAACCACCGCTACACGATATAATTATAATATGTAATTTCTGAAGTCCGTAATATGAGAGATGAAATTTCAAATATAAGTTAGTACTAATGTATTATTTTCACTACGTAATTATTCTTTTTAGTTATCACTGTCAAGTTTTATTCTAATTACTTCTCTTCTATTATGAAATTTGCTCCCTCATTGAAAATATTTTCATCTCTGACTATCTATCTAACTCATAAAAGTATAAGTCCTTGTAATCAAGCAATAAAAGTAAGATTTATGAAAGACAATCAAACTCATAAAAAAATAATTCTCTAAAAATATTTTCATTTTCTTATCATTTCTATTCTTCTCAAAATAATATAATATTTTTTTTACAATATCGCTAGACCTCATAATTTCTTTGTCACCAATAATTTGGTTCATACTTTCTTGTAAATAACAAAAACTTGCTATTGCAATTCACCGTTAAGTTATGATCACCATATTAGCTAGTTAAGAAGCAAACAAATGTTGAATTGATTTGGTATGATTACAGATTTTGTAAACAATATACTTCAACTAGAATGTTGCGATATTCTTTTATATGAAAACTCTCAAATATATTTAGTACAACAATATATCGAAAGATACAGACATGTATATTTTATTAGTTATATTTTGATGCATCACAATTTCTTTCGAGTAATAAAAAGGAAAAACAAAATGTTTAATTTGATTGTATGTTAAAAAATTGAATGGTTTTCTCGTGTTAAAAATTTGTAGCAATTAATGCTATAACAACTTATTAAGATCAATTCTCTTATTTATAAACTTATGGAGAAACAATTGTTTGATGTGGCACGGTACAAATAAAAGAGAATTATATTGAATAAATAATGAAAATAAATTCATAGCAAATAATTGTATGAAATCGTAGCAAAATTATTATCTCTCACACATTGAATTTTCAAAATTCTTAAAAGAAATTTATGTAGTTATGAATCAATTCAAAATAATAAAAATTATTTTTTAAAAAATCATATATATTTTTTATGAGGAACAATCTTGTTCAAATATTATAAAGAACAAAACTCTCCAAGTGAATTTACATATTAAAAGACTTAAATTCCATATCATTAATTAAATTGTAACAATATATTACTATTCTTAATGAATTAATCCAAATTATAATTATCTAGCCTTAAATTTAATTAAAATAAATAGTTATATTGATACCACATGTTTCATTAACCTAATTATTAAGTATATATAAAAAAGGATATAAAAATAATTTTATTTTTAATAAATTCCATAATTACTATAATAATCACATATCAGAGAGTAATTATGTGTTTATTATAAAATTAACACTTAACTCTACTTTTGTACTTACTCATATTTATAGATAATTTTAATTGGTTTGAAATTATGAACTTTATATTATCATTATTAATTAATTAATATTTATTTAATTATTAATTATAAACTTCTAATAATCTCCTTTATTTTATATTAGGTCAAGAAAATGTCAACCTACTTTATCAAATACTTAAGTGGTATGCCGATATGTTCTATGTTTTTCTTATACTGTGCTAAGCTTGATATACCTTTTACATCATAATAGTTGGATGTATTGTCAGTCTATTCAGTCAGTTTCTTCTGTTGACATATATTTAATTATTTATCTCTTATGGAAAAATTGACATGTATTCAACATGTATATCTATTACCTTCACTATTTCAGAAGTTTTACAATTCAAAGATGTGTTAACTGCTAACTATCGAAACAAATTACATAATCATTCGTATATATTTCATTCAAAATTGGGACCAAAAAATATTTTTTATTGAAAATTATCGTCAATACATTAGTACCGAACATTTTCATAGCATAACCTTGACAACTTCGGGAAGTTGTATAATCATATAAGTTGAAATGGAAAAATGCTAAATTATGAGAAAGTTTGTTGCACGAAATCACACAAATAAGACAACTAAAATATGATTGATTACTTAATTTTCACTCTAACCACCTGATTGGATTATTGATGTCCTGACTGGTCAAACCACTAATTCTTATTTTTTGTATCAATTTTCCCTGGTAACAAATAGCTTCACTGTTGAAATTCTTGAGTTCTGGAAGTTTATCTATGGAAAAAACACTCTAATTTGTTCCATCATAATTATGTATCCACTAGAATATCAAGGATAATAATGCTGCATAAACTTACAATCATCACTCGTCAATAATCACTTATTTGAACATTCTGGTACTTTCATTTTTGGGTTGGTGGACAAGATAAGTATAAGTGAGCCGAATGCATGCTTTATCTCGATTCCAACTAAACTTAACACAAAAGACATCAATAGAAAAGTTGGTTATAACACTTATTCGCATAATGAATCTAATAAATAAAAAACTTCAGCTATCACTGTGCATAAGTTGCAACTTTTCGTCATTATCACCATTGTATAAATGACAAAAGGCCGTTGTCATAGAACTTGGCATCTTGCAATGGTCATTTTTTTAGTAGCCACCAAATATGTATAGCAGCCACTGCAACCGCACATCCTTTTCTTAAAAAATAAATCCTTGTTATTTTCATCCTCTCAATGATCACTGGCTTCGACTTATTGCCCCAACATAGCAGACACGATTAGCATGCGCCTAGTCATGGCCATAATTATATACATATCAAGGCCTAAGCCACCACTGTCTTTTCAATAAATTAGGTACATAAAATAAAGCCTAGAAGTTACTCTGCATACAGGCTGGCTACCAGGACCTGTATAGTTTACATGATATGAAAATTTTAAATTTAAGTATCGTTATTTTATATTTTATATAAATATAACAAAAGGCCTCCAACAGATCAAACTTTTTTTATTTCGTAACAGGAGTTTATATCCGATTTTAACGATCCACAAATCTCTCTAGATTCCTTAATCATGAATTGATACAATCATCTTAAATTTTGTTACACTAAAACATATATTTCTTACTTTTAGCAAAAATAGTATATATAAAAGAAAACTTAATCCTGTTTGAAATTAAGTTGAAATTTAATTTTAATCCACTATAGCACGATTATATTTCTTTTATTTGAACCTTTAGGTAATTGACTCTTTTCTAGCTAAAAGCAGGAGCAATAACAAGCACCTAGATATTTTCAATTTTCAAAGACAGCCTTCTTCTAGATTTGTACAATCTTATTACTAGATATTTCCATAAGTAATTCATATGTTATGATATATACATACCAACTTTTATTCAAGTTACTGTTAGATGGAAAGTACTAAAAACCAACCCTTCTTATTTTTTGCCAAAGAAAAAGTTGACAATTATTGTCGACAAACACTAGAGGTCAATTTTGCTTTTACTTTGTAGCACTACTTTTACAGGATTTAAATGTAACACGACTCCACTATTAAGCGTAGGGGAACAAAAGCGCCAGCTAGAAGTGAATATGAATATAGAACGTTAAATAGAGTATGAGAAAATTGTGAATCTGGGAATACGAACAAGGATTGAAATGTCAGAATATCCTTGGATTGATGACGCTTCCCCACATTATTACCCTACTTACTCAATATGTACACACCGTTCCTAGAATCAAAATTTGTGCTCCGCATAATACCCAAATTGCCTTATCCGATCCTGCTTTACTTCGATTTCATTCAACATATAAACAGGAATTTGTAACAGATTCCATCAGACATCAGCTAGATGATTCTCTTGCAAGTTGGACACCCTTCAAGAGTACCTTTTATTGACTTTCATGCAGCCAAGACCTAAAGATACAGTACAATTAGGTGGAGTGCAGTGTGCTGCCTACCACTTGGAAACCTATATTCCAAAGTTACCTTTTCAGGAAAGAAACAAGCAGAGACCTTTAGACCACATCGTAAAGAAAATGACATTCAGAGCAAGGCACTCCCTAGAGCTTCTTCAAAAAAGCTCCAGTAATAAAAATTCTAACAAATTTCTAAAATGAATGTTGGCATTTATTCCGTTTTATTTTATTTTATTTTATGCAGAGGCATTTCTTCCGTTTCGTTACATTATTAACATGTGAAACCAAATATTTGTCTCTTCTGACGTGTAAAAACTTACTTTAGAATATAAAGTATAATAATAGCCATTGATCTCAAAATCAACGGTGGTGATTGTGATCAAATACATGCACAGGTAAAATAGGCTAAGCTTAACTGTCATTTTTGCTCTTTATTCTCTAAAATGCGGAGATGCATTTTAGAGAAGTCAATTCCATTAGAAATCCAGAATTTGGAGCATCGGAATAAACCGGAAACGAGAGTGCATATCCATTTTAAGTATCTGATTCACAAACTCCAACCAACCAAAACAGAAGTTCTTTCACGAGTGAACTACAGTAATGCCAATTACTCGCTGTGAAAACAAACAGTTTATCACCATAAATTATGCTATGAACAATAAGGACTGAAGTTTCACAAGTACACTAAAATCCACTCTTCAATTGTAATAATACCACAAAAACGATGTATAATCACAAAGAAAAGTTATATTACTTCTTCACAAAGACAATGAAAAACATGTGATCAAGCATATTATTAGCCTTGTGACTTGTGCAAAGAAAGACCTCACCGACAGGCAAGAATGTCATTACTTAACACAGAACTGAAGTTTTAAGGCTTGGAAACATTAGGGGTAAATGGGTTGGTTTAGGGAAAGACTAAGGAACATAAGCACGTAACCATAAAAGAATAATCTGCACCTGCAAGGACACTAAAATATCACTAAGACTTGGTTCTTGTTAGGAAATAGACTATTTTTAGAAACAAATTACTTATTTATTAAAAGCTTACGGAAAAAGTTGAAAATAAAAATGAGATTATTCATTCAAAATAAATTTAATCAAACAAGCAATTACTTTAGAGTTTAGACTAGTTAATCAACGCACAAGGAGAGAACACTGAAATGAAAAAATTAACAGAGTATTTTTCAAAAGTTAGCAGCAATAAACAATAATACATTCTGTTTATAACAACAACTGATATTAGATTAATTTTTTTGCCTTCTTTCATAGCAAAACCATCACAAATAGGAACGTTGCAGCTGCAACACTATAGGCATTCTCTTGAAAAGAAGCTCAAATAGAGTAATATAAAATTATTTCAAATCACACCAGAAGCATCTAGACTTAATTACTCGCTAGGAAGAAAAAAATACTTTGAGAAAAATGCTGATACAGAGAATTCGTCAGCGCTAACTAATATTTTCATTTTCATATGAAAAAACAAGAGGAAGCATATAAAGAGTAATAATTATTTAAAAAAAGAAAGAGAAAGAGAAATTGTTGGTAAAGAGAGGCAAAGTGAGCGCTGGATGCAGAGGTTTATCGACCGATTCATGCTCTGTGTTCTTCCACAACCAAATTCAGGAAGAGATCGATGAACCGCTGCCTCCAGTGACTTCACCTCATCTCCGTACACATCCAAAATAAAGAATATCTGCAAAATAACAAAAATCAAAAGAACAGACACGGCTTTGTAGTTTTTCTTTTTCTTTTTCCTTTTTTTGTGTTTTGTGTTGAGAAATTGGACACAGAAAGACGTTAGCTAAAAACAGCAAATACGATCCGTGATGTGGAAAACATAGATCTGAGCATAAAGAGAAAGGCAGAGGCAATTTCTCTTCCATCACAATCCACAAACACACACATAGGGTAAAAATATGAAATATATCAACTTAAGCAATAAATAGTATTAAAGAAAAGAAAAGAAAAACAATATGATACAAAGGGAAGAGAGAGAAAGAGGAATATATGTGATATGAACCAGGAATCTGTGGAGTCACCATTGCGCCATTGCCGCAAGTGTGTGCATCGTTTTCTCTCTCTCTCTGTTTTGAGTCACAGATCCACAGTCACTTTTCAAAGGCCAATCATTCTGCATTTTTTGTTTGTTTTATCGCAGCAAGAGAATTACTATTGCACCCCTGTTTTCCGAACTCAAATCCGGCCCTACTGTCGATAATTACCGGCTTCTTTATTCGATTCAAAACATTTTTTAATTTAATATTATTAATATTTGTGTAAATAAATTTTTTATTAAAATAAAGTAAATATTATTTCTTAAATACAATATATGTATGTATCTCAATTCTCAAAGTTGTATTTAACTGTTATTTTAATCATGCAAGAGTAACCTCCATGTTTTATTAATATTTTTAAGAAAACAAATAATATTAAATATAAAATATTATGTACTTAAAATTCAAATTAAAATATTTAAAATATTGAAATTTTTTTAATTTGTAATTGTTTATTTATTATAATTTAAAACAAAATAAAAAATTGTATGTAAAATTAACAAAAATAAGACATATAAGTTATCTATCATTCTTTTTCGACATTAAAAATTTAGTCAATCACTAAATTATTTATGTTTTAATGAAATTGTCAATAGATCTATTTGATTGTAATTAATCTCAAAAAAATAAAAATTATAAATTGAAAACTTATCTTTGTTAGTGGCTTAAAATTGATCACAATTTGAATTTGGTCGAATTTAGGCTAAAAAAACTCAATTCAACTCAAAATTGACCTTTGATAGATCTTCAAGTTATGCACATCATGGGTCGAGTAAGTCATAGGTGGATTAGATAGTTTCATACATGTTGAGATTTAAAAACTTTTCATTTTTTATTTGTGTCATTATCACTTCGATCTTGTCGTTAAATAGTGAAATACACAATGGCAACACAAGATCGACCTTACTTGTAGAAAACAAAAGCAAGAAGGGAAGAAAGCGTACCTATTATTATGTGTGTTTTCACATTTCGAAAAAATGAAAGGTTTGCAAAAATGAAGAAAGAGGACAAAGTTTGAGAAAAGGAAGAAGAAGAACCAAAATGAAGAAGAAGAGGAACCAAAAGGAAGAGGAAGAAGAGAAACCATAATGATGTGGAGGTGGTGCGGCGCTAAGTATGTCAGGGTTTCTATCAAACCCAACAATTAACATGAGCTTTTATAGGTAACTTTTTTTTTTCTTATAGAATAATATTAAATATGATTGGGCTTGGGTTTAGTGAGTAAAAAAAACTTAAATTCGCATCTAACTATTGTAACTAGTTTCGACCCATTTCTTCAACCCAAAAGTTTGTCGGGTCCATTAAACTCATCTATCTCATTCAAATTTTTCTTTAGATGACTCAATTTCAAAGTGGGTTGAGTTTTTTTTTTTACCAACCTTAAATTGTAGCTAATTTCCATCTAAACAATTTTTTTTAACATGACATACTTGATTCTTTATGGTTCAATCAAAAAGCTTCAAATAAATTTGATAGATAAAAGAAAACCTTAAATCTATTTTTAATCCTTATAATTTTATAAGTGTGTAATTTTAGTCTCTTAATAAATTTTATTACATATTTGACCTTTCACATTGTCAAAATTTAACAATTTTGATTTACCATTAGTGTATCATCAATTTTTTAATAAAAATTATTGATATAACACTTTAATGATGATGTGACATTAATATATTAATGTAATAGATGACGTAACAATTCAATACATATGTTAATATGACACAAATATTATATTAATAATATCATATTTATATAATTTTAAACTTTAATGTCACATCAATATAATGTTGATGTCATGTTGACATATGTTATACTGTAATGTCATTTTGTATATAAATATTTAGTGTCACATTATCATTAATATGTCATGTTAACAATGTCATTAAAAAAATATAACACGGTAATGGTGGACTAAAGTTGTTAAATTTTAAAAACTTGATAAATTAAATATGTAATAATTTAAAAAAAAAAACTAAAATTACATAATTTTAAAATTATAAGAATTAAAAATAAATTTAAACTTAAAAAAAATACACTTGTCAAATGTCACTACAACAGACAAAACAGCAACAGTTGGACTTTTAAAAAATTAATGCATCTAATGGGATGAGCATCTCGTTTATTCATCAAATAATGGATCATTTAAGGATTAAATTGTCTTGATTGATAAAGGCAAAAAAACCAACGACATTAATTATAAAAATTTCATTTCGTTTAAAACTCATAAATTTACAAAATACGCATGCTAGTATAAATTTAACCATTCCAACACGTAGAAAATTACTTGCAGTTAACACAGGCACTATGTGTACGCGCCCACACGCGAGAACTATGTGGCATTTTGTTTCGTCTTGTTGTTGGTTAATGAATATGACAATGATGAATGTTAAAATCCAATTTAACCGTTTTAAATTATTAAATTAACTTAAATAAAAACTAATCATATCATTAAGTAATATAATTGAACGAAACTTATATTTTATTCAATTTGTTTAACTTTTCATTTTTAAAATTGAACTTATCTAAATCGAATTACATCTCCTTGTAATACTTACTATATTTTTCCTATAATCATTATAGGAACCACAAATAAGGTCTATTCAATTATCTATGTAAACTTTCCTAATAAAATATCATGTGTAAACATTAATTATACAAACTTACATTTCCACAAAAATTAAATTTAAGCATATAGTAAATGTTTAGCACGTGTTATAGTATATGTAAAGATAAAAAAATATATCATCCAACACATAAATTAACTAACACAAAATTATTCTATTTCTGTCACTCATAGTACTCAAATTAAACTCAAATATATATTATTCATACCAAAAGAGGAATCAAAGAACATCAATTAAGTGTACATGTTAATTAGTACGAATAAGATTTTCTAATCCAAAAAGCACAGAACATAAAGCCCGGCCATCTGATTGAAAATGCTAACCTTTTCAGTATTTTCTTTTTTTCAAGATTTTTCTATTTTGACTAATATTATATGATTTAGATGTGATGATTGGTTAATATTATATTGTAATTATTATGTACTATTTAATTTTTAAACATTAATTATAGATTTTAAACATAAAAATATCAAAACCAAACTATACAATCTAATTCAAACAGCTAATAATTTGATTGTATAAACCATTTTACAAGATTTAAACTTGGTCATAAATTTTTACCTAATAATTTATTAAAAGCGAAGCACGTACAGGCACCCTAGATATAAGAGGTCATTTGTTAAGAGTTTTACACATTTAGTAAAGAGGAATGGTACTTAAGCTAAAAAATTCTCTAGTCTAATAAAATAATCTTTTAGGTGAAGTTTTCCCTTTTACTTAACTCCTAAAATCATCCCCACAACACACGCAAACAACAGGACAACTTCAAAGTAGTCCAGGCAGCCAACACAACACCTATGTCGTGAATAAGATACAAAAAGGATAAAGAAAAAAGATCATATCTCAAATTCACATGCAGTGGCATGGACGTGGGTGTGACTCACTTGAAAGTTGGAAGTTTAAACCGAAGTATGTCTCTGATAAAATGAAAGTCCTACTTTAAGCTTAAGCCTGTGCACAATGCACGATGAAGGAAGACATGCATGCATGTAAACTATCAGCAAAAGTGGAAAGTAAACCGGATAAAAAAAATAAAAGGAGTCTTTGCTTCCTTTATCCCTTTCCACGTTAGCTTTCCACCCATTTCAAGTTTTCACACCACGCTAAGGAAGCTAAACGACTTTCTCATATTAACCAACCATCACTTCCTTTTATATATATATATATACACTTACCTCTTACTTTGATTCTTAGCAATTAGCATAGCTAGATTACTTAAACCCTGGCATCCTAAACACATTAATGCTAATTAACCATGGCAACACCATCACTGTCTTCAATTGTACAGCCAGAGCAGCAAGAAGCTGTTGCTGTTCCAAGCACTGGTGCATGGCAATCCTCAGGATCTGTTGGTCCATTCTTTGCCGTCATGACTGTGCTTATAATTCTGTCTTTCCTTTCTTGCTATTTGGGTCGCAAGTGGAATCCAAGGCCAAAAACACCGTTGGAGAGTATCAGAGGAAGGGGCTTTTTTGGGTGGCTAAAGCGCGTCTTTAGGGAACGCATCGCCAAAGATGTTGAAGTCGGGGGCGTTGGGACCAAGGTGATGGTTTGTGATGACCATGAGGAAATTGATCATTGTAAGGTCAAAGATGTTGACGTTGCTCAGCAAAACACACCCCAGGTTTGATTATGTGTTACTATTTGTGTGGAACTGAACCTATGTAGTTCCTCCACGTTGTCGACAATTTAATTAGATTTTACCATTTATATATATGTCTGTTATATTCGATATACTTATAATGTATATTTTGATTTTTTATTAATATCGAATACATGTAGTTAAGATTTTAATATAAATCTATGACGAACTTTTTTTTTTTTTTATGAAATGTTACTAAACACTTGGGAGTTTAGTTTGAAAAACGTCACAAGCTGTTAGGTGGAGGTATTTAATTTGGATGATTTGCAACTCCAATTGCATATGTCCGTTTCTTTTATTGAAGACTTTTTAATAAATACAAGAAAGGTATAATAATTCATTTAAATAAAACAACAATTAATGCCTATAAATACTTTCAATAAATAGACCAATTCATAATTAATGTCTCCTCTGTTTCTTAAAGGTAATATTTTTTCTGTCTTAAAATATTACAGTTTAAGGTGAAAAATATATTATTAATTTTTTTAAGATAATAATATTTATTAAAAAATAAAATTAAAATAAATATTTTAATATTTTATTTAAAAGCGAGAACATCATTTATTTTAAAATATTTTTATAAATTTTAAACTGTAATTATTTTGAAACAAAAATAGTATCATATATGACTTATGAACAAAGACATAATCATCGCTTTCTCGCAATAAAAAAAATAAGAACAGAGATGAAATTAATTTAGAATAGCAATTTGCGAAAGCACATTAATGCTAATATGTTACTATCAGTTATATCTCTGTCTTTGTACATGGTGTACCTTCCTACAATAATGAACGAATGGATCGGAGACAAACCCAACTGCTTAATGATCCGTTTTTCTAATGAAGAAAAACAGAGTATGAAGATAAAGCCACCTCAACTTAGCTGTAGACATCAGCTGGTAGAGAGGGAGCATCACACGATGATGATTGAAGATGTGTCATAAACCGGGTCACTTTCATTCAAATATTTTGTTTAAGTATTTATTTAGTATTGATTATTTGGTCAACCTTGAAACCAAACAAAAGTTTAATTAACATTTTACAGGAACGTAACACACTTGACGGATTGATAACAATTAATGTGCAGCATAAAGATTACTATTATTTTCATATTTATTAATTTGATTCATTTTTTCTTCTGAGTATAATAGACTAAAAGGAAGGGAAACTAACAAAAATACTGGAATATTCAAATTCATATTCAAGCATGTATTTTTTTTTTGGTGCTGACATGTATATCTTTTTTGTTTAAACAGTTATCTGTATATAAATTTCGTTTGAATTATAGGATAATCTGATATGAATTTCACTTAGGAAATTTTTAAAATAATATATATACACACAACAATTCCACCTCTCTTCACACAATTTTTTTTCTCATACATATACATAATCTACCCATTGCATATATTACTTGATCTTTTCTTTTTCTCTCAACGAGTGTACACACGCCTATCATCATGATCATTTTTGTCAATTTTAATAAAGTTGACCTTAGCACATTCATATGTCCTCCAGTTTTACAACTCATCACACATTTTGAAGTTCTTTCTTAATTATTAGATGACAGGGCGGTGGAAATCTCTTATATATAATTAATTGTAAAAAACTAATCCTTTTTTGTTGTTGTCTTATATAAGAGATTTTTAACAAATAAAATAATTTTTAAAATTATCACCCTAAGCGATTAAAAAAGCAGGGTGGGTTTATCACGATTGACATCAATTATCAGCCTCTTAAAATCGTAAAAGGATGCCAGAATTACGAGAAATAAGAGTATCAATTATCGTGATTAAATTAGTAGCATAAGAATTATGGAGTAAAAGAGAATCCAAGACGACAGTGCCTGAGTTTCGTAGAAGTAGCATATGAAAAGCTTAACAGATTATTATATAATCTTACATAGCCTTTGGTTATAGATGAACCACCGACGCGTTTTCCGTTCCCATGATACACTAAAATAAGCCACATCTCCTCCAACATTACATTGTGCTCAAGACTCATAGATTATATTGCAACTGATTCATTGATATTAACATGTCATCAAAGCTTAAAGTTGAGCAAGTGAATCAGTTAAGGGAGATATTTGGTCGATTTGACATGGATTCAGATGGGAGCCTAACGATGCTAGAGCTAGCAGCGCTTCTGAGGTCTCTGGGGCTGAAACCTTCGGGTGACCAAGTCCAAGCCCTGTTAGCCAACATGGACTCAAACGGCAACGGCAAAGTGGAGTTTGAGGAATTGGTAAGGGCCATATTGCCTGAAATAAACGCACAAGTTTTGGTGAACCAAGAACAGCTCATTGGGGTGTTCAAGTGTTTTGATCGTGATGGAAACGGTTACATATCAGCTGCAGAGTTGGCCGGGGCAATGGCCAAAATGGGTCAACCCCTCACGTTTCGAGAGCTCACAGAGATGATCAAAGAGGCTGACACGGATGGTGATGGTGTAATTAGCTTCACTGAGTTTGCCTCTATCATGGCTCGCTCTGCTTCTGATTTCTTTGGCCTCTCCTTCTGCTCACTCTAAGTTGTACATTCCTCAGTTTTTCCTTTTCAATCATTCAATCAAATAAGGCTATTGAATATATATATGCATTAAATATATTCACTTTTTATTGAATATTATTAATATTAAGAAAATGCAACATTAATCTTATTTTATATATATACGAAAGAATGAATATTGCACTTGAATTTTGTACAAGAGTACTAAAAAACAGAAAATATTTATGTGATTGATACGCCATTCAAATTATTTGCATAATTGCTACTCCTTACTGTAGTCTCTGTAAATTTCAGTCTATCAAAGCCGAACTCACACCTTATTTATTTTCTATTTTTTTTTAATAAATACATCGTGAATTCGGTCTCTTAGGAGCCGAATTCTCAACAGGCTTTTGTGTATTTTTTTTACTTTCTCTTTTGTTTTGTTTTTTTTTTTAAATTTTAATTTTATTTAAATTTTAAAGTTATTGAAAATTATAATTAAATACTTAATTTAAATAATATTTTAAGAAAATAATTTAAATAATTAGTCTAAAAAGTAATACTCACGTAATAAAAATTATTTAAATCTAAATTCCATAAATACAACAATACAAAGTAAATTACCAAGACTGATAAGAGGTTCCACCACGAAGTTCCACCACGATTAAGACATTTAGTTTTGAATGAAATGGAATGTTACAGTGGAACAACATTTTGGATATCTTTTTTTTTTTTTAAGTGAATTTTCCAATTATCTGGCATGATTTTGAAGTCTTTTTAAACCAATTTAATACATCAAAATTACATTATTAAATTTATTTATATAAAAACTATGATATTAAACTCATGTTCAAACTAAAAAAATCTCATAATCATTGTCAAAATTGTACAAAAAGTGACCAAGGAACAACTTAAACCTTTAAATTTTAAAAGACTTCACTAACTCTCCAATTTTTACATTTAAAAAACCAAAATGAATGTTCTAAAAAATATAGTACCAAACAAAAATATAGGAAAAGATAAGAAACAAAAATTATATTTTTCTCTAATTTAAAAATTAAAACAAACATAAAAATATAGAAAAACAAATAAAAACTAATTGAGAAGTCAACTCATGAGAGATCGAATTCATAATGACTACATTAATAATTAATAATTACATAAATAATTTGATGGAAACAATCACATAAATGTTTTTTTAATAAATTATAATGTCATTTTCTGTGTTTTACATAAATTATAATTAATATCATTTTTTTATTATTCTTACATTTATTCTTAATATTAAAAATATTATAGTTATATTTCTTTATATATTATACATTAATCTTGTTTGGTGTTTGAAAAATATTATACTAACATTCTTTTATATATTATATTAACATTTTCTATAAAAGAGATTATTGAAATAGTTAAAAAAATAAAAAATATTTATATAATTCAAAAAATTTTAAAATAATATTACTATAATTTACTCATATTTTTTTAGTATTTATGCAAAAAAAATTGTTATAGGGTCTCTTAATGATATGAAAAGAGAAATATTATTTATATAATAATTCAAATAAAAGTTTGTACCTTGTACAATAATATTTTTGTATTTATCTTTTTTACACATTGTATATTATGTGTTTAGACGATGGAAAGACATAAAAAAGAATTTTTTATAAATTGTTGTATGTTAATGCTTGTCCATATTTCAATTTCTAACTTAATTTTTATTTTTTAGTTTATAATTAAGCCGATTATATATCAGGACATAAGCTCTGTTAAGAAATTCTTACTAAATTATTTTATACCATTTAAACAGCTACAACAAGATATGGCACGAATTCCAAGCCAATTAAACAGCTAGGATTTAACGTATTAGGAACGAGGCAAATCTGTTAGAGATGAAGTTGTAAAAAATGAGGTGAATTTTATAATCAATAGTTATAACACCCTAATTCATCTTTTTAGAATGCATTTGTTACCGTCTGTTTCGAATGGCATTTACAACACATACTTTCTAGTCAACTCAGAGAAAGTTGTGGAAATGAAAGAGAATAGCTTCAATGTTGACTTTGCTTTCTAAGTCCTAAACGTGTTAGCAGACACGCCTTTAATTCCTAAAGTTGTGTTTCTAACAGTTTTATTTTTAGGTCATTGGCTTCAGTATTTTTCTTTGAATGGTGTTATTTCACATTTTACAATATTTTTAATTTCTCTTATTTATATATTTTTTCTCTTTTTTTCCCTTTCTTGTAGAAATTGTTTAAAAATATAAAAAATAAATTTACTTTTACTTATCACAAATCATGTAGATCAATTGATATAAAATTAATTTAATTTGATCAATGATTTCAAATTTAATTATAAAATATGCACTTGTATTAAATTTTTATAAAAATAAAATTTATTATTTATAATAATCTTATTTGATTCATCTAAGATTATTTACATACATGTTCTATAAAGCATTTTGAATAAAATCAAGGCATTAAGAAAACTTAGTTTTAATTCAGATAGGTGGTTATTTTGAATAAGACTGCAAGGGGGGATTTATTCAGCGATGGACATCAGAGTGACAACTTAACAGCTTCTAACAGGGTTTGTCCTCCAGGCTGAAGGTACGCGATTTGTGTAGGTACGTGATTTTTTTACTTTTAACATAATTATTATTATTATTATTATCGAGCCTGTTTTTGTAACTATGCAATTGCAATCGTATTGTTTATAATTAAAAAGCCAATTTGTGCCTATTATAAAGCCAGAATAATATCTTTTGGGCTTTAGAACTCAAAAAGATTTCAGTAACCCTATTCAACCAATTATGGCAGTACAAAGATGCAGAATGTTAGGAAGATGTGAAGAACTTAGATGTGGAGCCAATTGGGAATTAATGATGATTATTAATTAGAGAAAGAATTGCACCAGAAACAAATGCCACTAGACTTGTACCATGAATGAATGAATCAATTTTTCTATCCTAAGATAAATCGTATACATTATTGGTGACCATAACCTCTTCTCTAATCTTGAAGCAACCAAATTTTATCATAATCTTCTGAATAAAAAGACCAACGAATAGATTGCTTTATTTTGCTTCGTTTAAGGATTCTTGTCATGCAGAGGAAGGAAAAACGCTCCTTTACCTTAAATATGTACAAGGATTGTAATCTATGGAAAAATTTACCCCTTGTTTTGACTAATGAATTTAACATCCAACAACAACAAAATTCGGGTTATCTGTCCTCAGACTTCCCTTCAGAACGTTTGGATGCTTCAAGTCTTTTGGATGCTTCAAGTCTCTTGGATGCTTCAAAATGGTTGGGTGCTTCAACTCTTTTGGATGCTTCAAAATGGTTGGGTGCTTCAACTCTTTTGGATGCTTCAAAACGTTTGGATGCTTCAAAACGAGCTGTGAATCCAACTGTTGTGTGTCTTATGGATCTCTGCCTTACCACATTACAGTATTCTGGATCACTTGTTTGCCCGTCCTTTCTTATCCACTGAATCATTTGATGATACATAGGAAAGAAACGCATTTGGATGGAAGCATAGACGAAATAAGGAAGGAGGGAAGCAATAAGAACGAGCAAAGTGATGAACCAGAAAGATGGGGCTGGTGCAAGAGCTTCAATGAAGACCTTATAGGCAGTGGTTGAGAAGGAAGGGTCTATGGCTCCATATGCCAGGAGGAATATATACCAGAATAGAATGCTTCCCCAGATGAATATATGTTGTATGTAAGTGAAGTAACTGATAGATAATGCCATTTGGCAATTCACCACCCACACAACACAGGTGTACATGGTGGCACCAAGAACTTCCAACCCCACGACTTCTCCGCCTTTACGGAATGCCTGATGTTCCATAGTACGAATGCAAAAGAAGAATACGATAGCAGAAGTCACAACTCCATTCAATGTCCAACCGATTATTCGTTTCCAGCTAAATAGGATATTTTGGATGCCTTCTTGATATAATAATGGAAACTGAAAAATGAAAACGAAAGGAAGGTTTCATGAGAAGACAACAATCATGTAGTTTATATTTCTATAGCTGAGGAAACTGAATTTCCAACTATTTGCAATATGAAGCTACCGAGTTTGGAGACCTACCTTGAGACATAATTTAGAAGAGACATCTTGATCAAACACTCCCAATGCAATTACAGGAAGTGAAGTAAAGAATACATTGTATAGTGACATGAACCAATCATTGTATGCAGCTTGCCCTGAGAATGAGGCATACATCTCAAAGAAGAACAGAGTGAAGCCGAAGGCAATATTCTTGTAAAAGAAGTAACAAATCTGCCAAACAAAAAGTCAAGTTTGTCAAAAACGTAAATAATTTTCTTATTCTTAGTTGAACTAAGACTTTGCAATAGTTCACAGATCAGTATGAATATATGCCAAATAAAAAAACTTATAATATTATGTAACACGTGAAGACAAGACAAGATTGTTTACCATTGATGAGATCCTTCTGTAACACCAATGTCCATGCACAAGAAGTAAGCGCTCTAGAAACCGAAATTGGGCTATTGCAATATCACTTGACATAACTGCCTGAAAGTTATAAAGAAGTAAAGATATAAAAATGTAAGAGACAAGAAAAATAAAAACAAAACAAATTCAGGGTGTCAGGGTTAATACAAAGGTATGAGAAAAAAAGAAAAGAAAATAGTATGCAAGATATTGCAGATTTACCTGCATTCCTTCCACACCACTGATACCAATTCCAATGTCTGCTTCTTGGAGCATTCCAACATCATTTGCCCCATCTCCAATAGCTAGTGTTGTACTTCCAGTTCTCATCTTCACTAGTCTTGTAACCTGCATTATTACATTGAAGATATTTTAGAGATTCGAGCATGGGAAAACTACCAAAGGATGAGACTATGATTTGCCCTTTTTAATATATTGCTTTGCAGTAAAGTCTCTTTGCCTAGTTGATCATCATAAAATTTAAGAGGATTTATTTCAAGTGAGACACCAAATCCAAGCCTAACTATAACACAATAATTAGAAAACAAAATTGTGCAACCTGAACTTTTATATATGAAGAAAGAAAGGGAAAATACATAGCTCGATTTAAAAAAGAAAAAAGGAAAGCTTACAAGTGCTTTTTGCTTGGGAGATGAGCGACAACAGATAACAGATGCACAGCCAATGGCAAGTTCAAGAAACAAGTCCTTTACATCATCTTCTAGTGCATAAGTAAGAGACTTCCCATCAATGATCAGGGCTAAGGCCTCATAGTTTTCATCCGATGAAGAAAGTAATGTCTTTGCCTCCCTTAGTTGACGAAGAACACTTGACTTAATTGCCTGAAAAATCAGTAAGATTCCATCAAATTGGATGCGAGCCCATCAATACATATTGAACTCTAAAAACAAGATAATCTCTAACCCCCCCCCCCCCCCCCCCCCCCCAATACAACACGGCATGCAATCTAATTGATAAGTGTGGTACATGTAGCTATAAGCTCTATATATTCAGTTTTGCTAGTCCCTTTCTCATGCATTATAATTCATATATGTTGGGCACAGGATCTCCTTGCTGAACTTGTGTAAAATAACAACCTAAAGGGCACAAAATCATCTCATGACATGCTCAATGGCAACCAGCGCCTGTGACAGAATTTAAGGATCAGAGTTGTTTACCGCTTCAGCAGCAGACTTGTCCTCCATTTTCTCCAATAATTTGTTTTCTTGAGTGTCTGAGCTAATTATAATTTGTTTCATTCCTTGTCTGAGTAAACTACAAGAAAATCTGCAACCACAGAAATTTCCAAATAAGTGACATCATATCATTTACACATACAACTCCAAAATTTATTGATAACCTTTTAACATACCCAATATTAATTGCTGTCTCCATTTTATCACCAGTTAAAACCCATAGCTTAATTCCAGCCTGTGCTAGCTTGTCAATGCATTCGGGAACCTGTGCAACATGAACAGATTCATAAGAACACAACATATAGAACTACAATAATCAAGTTACTAAGATAGAATTAGAATAGGACAAAGGTAATTTCAAAAAATAAGGGCTTGAAAAAAGTGAAAAGGTACTAGCTCAGCTGATTATTCAAGTAATTTCATTTATCTGAACACAAAATTGTAGTAGGTTGAACACTCCGGCATATAAAGAGAGCGTGCCTTGATTTCCTCTACTTTCAGAAAATAAAACAGTATTTTAGAGCATACCCCATCCTGTAGTTTGTCTTCAACTGCAGTAGCACCAAGAAGAATTAAATCCTTCTCAATATTTTGTATTATCTCCTCAAGAATCTGCTCCTGGTCCGCACTCACTAAGTTCTTGGCCTCTGTAAACTCTTTATTAAATTGATTGTACTCTTCCTCATTAAGTTCACGATATGCAAGTATCAAGGTCCTCAAACCAGAATCAGCATATTCACTAATGTGCTGCTTTGTCTTCTCTTCAAAATCCCTCCCATTCTTTGCAATTCGTTCAAACATTACACTGATTGTGTAAGCCGGCCCGAAAAGTAAAGCAATTTAGTGTTAACAAATTGAATGTTGCTCACACAATGTATTTAGGATAGCCAAGCATGAGATTACAAACCTGTCAGCGCCTTTGCTTAGTAGTAAAAGTTTCCCCTCTGCATCTCGCACAATTACAGACATCCGCTTTCTTGCACTACTAAACTCTAATATATTCAAAAGTTTGTAGGACCTGTAAAAGTGAAATTATGTGCAGTTTTTAATACATAGCTCAATTTTCAATAGCATATGTATATGTATAATAAGATATTAGATAAGTAAACCCTCACATATAAGAACAATAACCTTACCTTTCGGTTATCTGGCGTGATATGGGGTTTAATTCACGCAGTGTAATAGTTGTATGTGTCCTTTCATGAAATTCAAATCCAAGTTCCCTGGCTGCAATCACAAAAGCTGCCTCATCTGGTGATTCAGCTTCATATGAAACCTTACCAGTTTTTTCATCAACTTCAGGTATTGCAGTATGGCATACAGCCAGCAACCGTAGGAAGTTCTGGATTACATTGGCATTGGGTTCTTTAATCCAATTTCCATTCATGATCCTTTCATCCATAAAGTTAAACCCTTTAATGGATGACTTTGATTCACCAATCTTTGCGATGTTGTTGTTTTCTTCCAATGCTTGACCAAAATGTGATTCATGTCTCCTAGATAGGGCTCTCTCAACTTCTGTAACTCCTCGTCCATAAGCAACCCCAGCAATAGAACACTTGATAAATTCCATAGAATTGCAAGTCAAAGTTCCTGTCTTATCCGAAAGTATGGTATCAACTTGGCCAAGTTCTTCATTCAAATTCGACGTACGAGCATGTGCTGGCTTGTCAGTTTCCTCATAATACATGTGCACATCCTGGTTGATGAAAACGCTTTGGAGAACCTTTACAATTTCAATGGATACATATAAGGAAATTGGAATCAAGTAACTGTACAGCATAAGTGCAGTAAAGAAATGCAGAACTGCCGCAGCTAATGGTTCATTGGGGTCATAGTAAATTTCGGTATCATCTGGTCTAAGGTACCATCTCTTTATCCTTCCATTTTCAAGGTCATCATTTGTTGCAATCCCAAAGAATATGGACCCAATGAAAGAAATCAAAACAAGTACAAAGAAGAGGCAGTAGATAATCTTATCCATCCTTTTCTCAATTTTGCTTCTCTTGGATGGAGGATCTGTTGCATTCTGCATAACCTTTGTATCATGTCCAGTAAAGATTACCACACCATAAACAAAATCTGTGTTCCTCAGCTTAGAGTCCCTAAGCAGTAGCTGTTGCGGTGCAAGAGGATACTGTTGATCGTCAAGCTCCATACTACCAACAAATGTGTACAAATTTGCATTTGGATCTTCACATTTGATGACGGCCCTGAAATTTTGAAAGTCCGAGTCTTCTAGCAACTTTGAAGTTCCTTCCAGTGCTTGTTTCAATTTCAGATTTGTCTCTCCATCAAGATTCATGGTCTCGACATAGCAAATTGCATCCTCATAGTTTGATGCAAGTAAGATGAGATCAGCGGGAAAAAATTCATCTTTTTCCACCCTAACTACATCTCCAACTTTCAAATCCCTCCATTTAGAATAGTCAAAAACACCACCTCCACGATGCAGTTTAACTTTTCTGTTATTCATCTCTACGTCCTGATGAAATTACAAAACAATATTATCAACCTAGAATTAATCAAGAGCAGTAGAAAACGTAACCGTTTTGCTTTTACGAAAGAAAAAAGTTTGCAAATTAAGAACAAAGGTATCTGACCAATGTGCACATTAATCTTAACACAAATCAAAGCATGAATTTAGCACAGAAACCATTTTGCCTCTCACAGTTTCCTTACCACAACAACTCATCATAAATTTCCCAGCCAATTAATAACGATTATATTCCAAAAATCTGCAAAGCAGTCAATAGCCACATGTTCTAGTCTAGTGATAATGCAATGAACATTCCAATCTTTTTAGCCAAAATGCCTATCAACCATAACTATCTATCACAGATTTGCAATTTACCTAACAAAAGATAAGAGAACACCAAATGAACCAGAAATTTGCAGCAGAATCTGATATTACAATTACAGAAGATTACCTGTTTTTTCCTCCTAAAATCCTCAATGAACTCTTTGACCATTGTGGCAGCAACCACAACCAGTAGAGGGACAACATTACTGACGCCTGAGTAAGGAGACACCGGAAAGAAAGACAAAACTGCGCAAACGAGGAAGTAGAAATTGGCAACCCTTCTGAATTGCTCAAACAAGGACTTTGGGAGGAACGTGGCCAATGTATACTTAGTTGTTCTGACGTAATTGTCACCATAATTGAGAAGACTCGCTGTGGCACGTTCAGGGTCATTGCAATAGACTTTCCTTGAGAAGCCAGGGCCTCCTATTAGTGAATGCTCATCTTTCATGGAAGCTTTCCCACACGTGAATGCATGGATTCTGCTGAAGTGGTGCCTCCTCCTTCTCCCCCCAGCCATGCCTCCAACTATGCCAAAACCTCACAAATTTATGTGATCCACCCTTCAAGTTTCAAACAAAGCTCGAATAACTCAACTGATCCTCAAAACCAGTTTTGAAAATCCAAGAAAGAGATGTGATGTTGAATCAATGGAATGGAACCAACAAAAAAATGAAACAGCTCAAAGGAAGTGACTTGTTGAGGGTGAGAAATATTGAATTCTTAATACATACAAAAACCAGAAGCTGTTTTTTTTATATGTATCTGTACAAAAATGATAGACCCAGAAATGAAAAAAACTAAGGTTCCCTTGTGAGAGCTGAAAGGTATAACTTTGGAATAGAAGTGAGGAGAAAGAAGGCAACCTATTATGTGTTTGATTGGGTTGGAAGCTGAAATCTGACTGCCATCCCAGTTTGACTCGCCGTGGCTAACAAGAATAGACTTTTCAACGTGCAAATGGGAATGGATCTTTCTCTTTCACCCTCCAAACTCGGTTTTAAGACATTAAACTAAACAAATAATACAACAAAAACTAATAATTATCTAATGCTTTGTTTTTTTATTCTGGGACCATATAAGGTGTGAAACGAGGGAAATTGAGGAATAAATAATAGAGAACAAATCGATTAATATGGGAGTGCCAGTTCAACTTTTTGGATGAATTACCTTGTATTTGATAAATTAGATAAAAAGGTATTTTTGGCAGAAAAAAACGAAAGAGTGATTATTTTATTGACAAGATTAGTTAATATGTGCTGAATCTGTTTACGGACTCAATATTTATGAAAGTCAAGCTAGATGCCAACTGTGAAATAAAATAGGTGCGGCCCAGGCAGCAAAACCGAGGCTTCTAGAAAGTCTGTATTTATTATTTATAGAAAAGAAAACAGGGCATAGTTCTTATATTTGGAATGCTTTCACCAAATAATCTAATTAACAAAATAAAATTAATTGTAGCAGCTAGGACTTATTTGATTTTAAAATTGTTTTATTTTGGAAATGTATAATTGAATTTACTTAAATACAATTTATCAATGCAATTATTTGAATTGATGTTTCTTCCTATTTAGTAAAGCCTTTACATTTCTCACGGATGATGAAGTAAATTACCAACATATCATGAGGTGATTTCACCTTTCATGTGTTTCAATCGTGAAAATTATTCTATATATTAATTAGCGTATACTTTTTATGATAAATTCTAGGAATGATAATTAATTAATTAATTTCTGATTAAAATGATGCACTTATTTCAAATCAAATTAAATTAATTTAAAATAAAACATTTTAGAATATTATTATTATAAATAAAATAGGAATAGTTTTTTTTTTTGGATTTTGTTTTCTTTCTCTTGTTTCAATTGGTTTTTCATCCCTTTAAATCTTTCAAAGGAAGTAATATTATTTAAGCGGAAAACATTCATAATATAAATAATATTATTAAAATATAATTTACTCTTAATACTGAGAGTTGAACAAACCCAAGTATGTGAAAGGGAGGGGAAAAAAAGTTATGTTTTGGTGACGACTGCTGCTAGAAGAATAAAGAAAATTGTTGTAATAGAAAAATGGAGGAAGATGTAATTCCTAAGATAACACAAGTCTAAGATGTGAGGCAGCCGAAGAAATAGTTTAAGGATGCGTGGCAAAAGGTCAAAGAAGCCCTTCACATGCTCTTATTAGTTATTACTATTCTATTTGATGATGCTCTCGTGTTACTAATCAATGAATTTCTCTCTTTTCGTCAAGTGGATCTGCTCAGCATCTTTAACGCAAGCGATTTTAACTATTAAGTATTGCTAATTCATTTATTTAAGGCTTCACCCCGAAGTTTCATTTGATAATGGACAGATATTTAATAAATTTAATTTTACATTTTATCATCGAATTTTAATATTTGTTTAAAATTTATTATTATATTTTTAATTTTACGAATTTTACTATTAAAATTTTAAAATATAATACATATTATCATTTCATTCAATCTATGTTAAATTATTAATAAAAAGATGTGTGACATACATGTAAAGCGATAATTAGTTATTTTGTTAAAATATAATATTTTTTATTTAATAAATCTTATAAATATAATTAATAAAAAATGTTATATATATCAAAATAATATTAAAAAAGGAGTTTTGTATTGGCCCTTTAGATATTTTGCTTTGAGGTTGAAATCTCTCCATTTCTTATAGAATCGTGAAATATCAAAATTTTATTCTTTTACATATTTGAGATTGTAAAGAAGAAGTGTGCAATGTGGTTGTAAAAGTAAGGTTTTGTTGTTGATATCGTGATTACAACAATAATCTTGGGCGTCAATTTTACAGATTTGGATCATATTATATGATCTTCTTGTTTCCTCCCTGAAACATTGTTGCATTAATTTAGTGTTTCTTTTGTTAAAATGAGTGGTGAATGCAATCATGAATATAACTCTTTTGTTGCTACATTTTGTCTTTGTTATTGGTTCAGGGAAAAAGGGGATATGATTTTTTTCAATGGTTTGATCCTAAGCTTAATACACGTGAGAAGAATAATTTGAAGATCTTGATCAAGAAAATAAAAGAGACAAATTTTTTGGAGAAGTATTGAAAGACTACGTTTATTTTTTGGGAAATTATGATTGTACTTTTGTTTGTCATTTTTATATTGGTAGGAAAAATTAGTTGTTGATGATGGTTGTCTGTAGAAGGGACATGTCTTGTATTTTGAAGTGATTTTATGGTATAGGGATAATATTTAGAAATTGGCAAGTCTTCAATTACGACAAATTAAGAGAATTTTTGGGTCGATTAATCATTTTTCACTCAGATATGGGAGACTATAAAACACATATTCGTCCACCACCATCTTCACCATCAAATTCTACAACAGTATCTCATAACCCTTCTACATTTCCTTCATTCTCATTAACATTTATATTAGGAAAGTTATTGTTGTCTTTAGCAATATCAAATGTCAACAGACTATTTAGTCTCATGTCTCATTAAAAATACTATCATCAAGAGAAACTTTAGATGAAGTGTCACTTTTTATAGAACTCATACTATAGTCTTCATCTTTAGATGTTCTTTTTTCACTGTCATTAACCACTAATTTCTCTCTACTTTGAACATCAACATCCTTATGCACATCAACATCATTTTTTCCACCAGTCTCTATATGCACATCTTCTAAATTTTTTCCACCATGCTCATTTTGGATTGGTTTTTCATGATTTTGTGCACTAGTCTCCATGTGCACATCTTGTTATTATGTTCATTAGTCTGCATATGTATATCCTTATGTCCATCAATTTGACCCTATAAATCATCAATAAAGCCTTCTTCTCGAATAACTTCAACTTCAACAAGAAACCCTTCCTTTTCCTCATCATCCTCAATTATAACATATGCATCAAGCTTTTGAACTTCTTTGCTAATTGTAACTAGTGTATCAATTAAATGGTCCACATACACATCCACTATAGTGAATCCTTTAACATCATTTGCAAAAGTCAACACATCTTGATCACAGTTTAATGGTTTAACTCCAGTTTGTAAACTTTGTTTAGTATCCTTTTACCATAACTTTTCCTGTGAACAATATCCAAGATTCTTGATGATTTTTAAAATGTCAAAGTAAGACATCTCATCTACATCTCACTCTTGAGGAGTCAAACTGAATTCCCCTTCCACATACTCAACAACAGAATCACATAAAAAACCCTTATAGTTAATACTTAATTTCATAAAGTGTCCCTCAGTCAGCCTATAATACAAAAATAATTAATTAATTATGTTGATTATAAGTGCTACTAATACAGAGGCTTTCAAGTTTAAACAGATAAAAAATACTACACTGCTACAGTATTACAAAAATCCAAAATTTCAACAATGAAATCCTAAAAATAACAAACAACATTTATGCATAATTTTTTAAGAATGTGACTAACAATCATTGACTAAAATATGAGTTTGTTAGAAAGTTCAACCTAAACCCAAAAAAAGTAAACCTAATTAGAAACCCAATTTTAAAATTGTAATTTACAAATGCTCAAAGAAACACACATAATTGACAATTCAGTAGAACCAATAACGATAGATTTTGATAGTTTAGAGACTACCAAAATTAAAAAAACCTTAAATAAATACTTTGCAACCATACTTGGACACGTAGTTACTCATCAATGTAAATGTTTTTCACTAGACGTCATTCGAATCTCCATCGAAGTGTCTTCTTTCTCCAAAAATCATCATTCGTAGTCCACATACCATCAACAATAAAGCCTTTGTATTAAGTTAAAAATGGATAAAAAAACAAAACAACATCATATTGTATCATTTCAACACTCATATTATAAAAAAAACGACGTTGTTTTGTATCCCTTCAATATAATGCTTTCATTAACCAAAATAGTGTAATTTTTTAAATAAATTAAAATTTTATTTATTTTAACTTAAAAGTATATTATTTTTTAATGAAGCAACTAGTTGTCACTCCACATGTTTGTGATGTCATCTTTTCATTAACAATTTAACAAAAATTTAACAAAATAATGACATATTATATTTTAAAGTTTCAACAGTAAAATTCACAGAAATAAAAATATTATAGTAAAATTTGAATAAAACATTGAATTTCATTGATAAAATGTGCAATTAAGTTTATTTAATAAAAACATTTCTTTCTTTAAAACTCATTTTATGACTTTTATAGTTATGTAAACTAAAAAAAATGAAAAAAAAAGTGCTAGATGGCTTGGGTAAAATCCATTGCAAATGAATATAGAGATTTGAGCTCAAAATTTACATTCACATTTTGTATTCTTAAAATCTAAAATTAAAAATAATAATAAGGTGTTGTTTGTCTTATATTTTGTTTGATCTTTCTTCCATTTATAAAACTTATTTTTGGGAGTCCATTCAAAATGTCTAAAATCTTATACAAATAAGTTATAAATAAACTCATTTTTTAAACTTTTCCTAAGTGATTAAATTTTTAAAAAAAAGCATAGAAATCCTTTCTTAATAATTATCTAAAAAACCAAAAGAAATAGGTAGTACATTTGAACTTTTGGGATGTGTTTGAGGAAGGAGAAAAGAAAAAGAGAAAAAGAATGAGGTAATGATGGATTTTCTTTTATTCCATCGAACAGGCAGGAAAAGTTGACTTTGAAAAATAAAAGTTCTATTTTTTTGTTGTCTTAATTTTTAGTTTCAATTTAAATTTCAAGTTAAGTTCCAATCTCTTTGCTGAAGAATAAAAAGAAATCCCCAAACAACGTTTTAGAAACGTGCATGTGAAGATATGATTTCTTAGAATGTTATTTCGTTCATGAGCTTATTTAATTTTGAGATTTAAGCCTTCTTTAAGTTTTATTGTTTTCACCTTGTTCTTAGATTACGAACTGATTTATGGTTGAGAATCAATAAAGATCTGTTACATCTTACATAGCCAAATGTTTTAACAAAAAATTGGGATGACATCATGAAGTAGAAAAGCTTATTTTAAATGTTAGCATTAAATATTTTGAAAAACTTACATTATTGGTAGAAATAGTCTATGAAGTTTGGATTTAAAAATAGTAAACTATCAGTGTTGGAGATGTATTGATATTGATATTGATATTAGTATGATTTATTTCGACAGAACACGTATTTCTTGCAGTCAAAAAATAAATCGCATTTGATGTAGTTTGGATCTAAGGGTCTTTATTTTTATTTATATTTTTTTACAATGACTGTAACGAGTATCTAAAGACATTTGTTAACAGCATACGCTGATAAAAAAAAAAAAAAATTAACAGCATACAATAATTTATATTATTTTTGTAAAATGAACTTATGATTTTAAAGGCCAAAATTCGTACAGTTTTGAAAACAACTCTAGAGGATCTAAATCACCTTTGGAGGTGTCTAAAAAGTATCCACTTAATATTTATTTCAAAATATATATATTAGATATGACTTTGATATAGTTTATATATAACTTATAATACACAGCTACCACTTTTCCTATTAGATATTATGGGTGGTTATGGGTTTAAATTGGCCTGGGCACCCAATCAATATGAATCAAACTAACAATGAAAGAAAATCAATTTAATTCGAATCATCAATTTAATTCAAAATTTATTTGTTCAAAGTTGACTTTGGTTTAATCTTCTAGTTAGAGAATATGAAATTTAAAAGAGTGGATCCAAACCATACCAAATGTAATAGATTTTATTTATTTATTTATTTTTACATAGATGCTGTTTGAATATAAAACTATAAGTATTTTTATTAAAAAAATACTATATTTTTAGTAGATAAATTTTCAAAAGCTATATATTTTAACTTTTTTTTCAAGTTTTGAGCATTTCCATTTTTTAATTATTAAAATTGACTACTTGATATGAACCACCTCAAATCACATGGAGTTGGCTCATTTCATATTCTTAACAAAATTTAAAGGATTCGAACTAATTCAAGTTGATAAAATTTAATTGATTTAAAATTTAGAGTTTATAATTTTCTCATAATAAATAATTGAGAAAATATACTTTTAATATAGGCCCAAAATATATAGAAACACAAGTAACTAACCAATTCATATTCACTCAATAAATTATTATATCAACCCCTAACATTACAAGATATGTTTATAAATCAGATATTATACTACTCACTCACACTTTAACTTGGAAAACTTCATCTCCATTTCTTTTATTGTCATGACTTTGAAAAAATGAATGACATTTTTTATTGTGTGATAAATCTTCGTTTCTTTTATATATTCAAAATTATAATAATGGAATAAATTGAGAAAAAAATGAAAAGGATTTTGACCTTTTAATTCATTCAACGCGTTTATGAGAATTTGGAAAATAAAAAGAAGAGAAGGAGAGAGAATATAATGAATTTTAAATAAACAAAAAATAACATTTTAGTATAAGATTTGTTTAAGAAAAAAAATCCTAAAAGTAAACTTTTGATGGGATGAATGAAAAGAAATACGGTGTCAAATATTAAGCTGATGTCAGCTGTGACTTAAGTCTCCATTAATTGTTTGACAAAGTGATTGTCATTTGAGTGTAATTATTTAATCATATAGTATTATTTTATTATGTGATATAATATGAAGATCCGAAAATGAATATTGGATTGCATGCAAAAGAAAGTTGAATTGAAAGGGTCCTTACACTGACCATGCCAATTTCAGCCGTTTAAAAAAAGAAAGAAAGAAAGAAAACAGATAATAGATCCATTTTACGCGGAAGACGACGTCGTCTAATTACAGATTCACCGCAACAAGGAATATGATGTATGCAAGTATGCCGGCCTCTCTATTAGTTAGTTAACAGTAGCAACAGGTAATAGTTAATTAACACAAAATGTATATTTTATTTGAATCACAACACTAATGATACTTACATTTATTTATTTATTTATTTATCTATGAGAATTGCTAAATTTTAAAAAATAAATAATAAAGTAAAAAATAATTTTTTTAAAATTATTTTATAAGTCATTTAATTTTTCTTTATTTATTTATATATATATATATGATTTATTAATATATTCATTATTTTTTAATTAAAATAAGTTAATAAATTATAATTAAATATTATTTTAAAATAGATTAACAGTATAGTTTGTTAAAATATTTATATTAAAAAATA
>JAMLFT010001201.1:0-32420 GCA_026544285.1 Pachyrhizus erosus
ATATGATTCTTCAAGACATTTTAAAATTTATTGTTTATATTATATCAAATTAAAAATATTTTTTTAGATAAATTGAGTTTTAAAATCACTGTAATCTTAATAGAATTTTTTAAAAAATTTAATATTTCACACCAATAAATTTAATTTGTCTTGATAGAGATAATTTATTCTTGTTTAATATACTAAAATTTTTATTATTAATTGTTCCTCTCCGTTCAAGGTTTTGTTTAAGAATAAAAAATTTATAATTACTAAATATAATATAACATTTTTTTTTCTATATTACTTTAATTTAAAAATAACTTAAGGAGCAGAATAAATAAAGAATAAATATTAAATAAAAGGAGAAAACACATAAGAAAATACTAGGAAAAGAGAAGGCAAGTAAAGAGGAAAAAAGAGAGAAACAGAGGAACCAAAAAGTCTTTCCCACTGTAAAAATAAATAACTAAAGCAATATAAACAAAGACACACATACACACTTGGTTTTGCTCCCTCTTTCCCCATATTCCTAGTTCAGAATTCAGATTGATCAATTCAAACCCCATAGATCATACATATTCTCTCCCAATCCTCATTGAACTCTCTCTCTTTCACCCTCTCTCTCTATGTTTATTTAGTGCGCTTTTTGTTTTGCATCACCCAATCAATCACTGACCCCTCTTTGCTCCCTTGTCTTCATTGCCCACATATCTTTTTTTCGCAAAGTTTGCGACTTTGTGTAGCGAAGATGAGCGGTGCGGGGTTTAGGGCTTCAATTCCGAGCAGTGTGAGGAGGACGATCCAGAACATCAAGGAGATCACGGGCAATCACAGTGAAGAAGACATCTATGCAATGCTCAAGGAATGTTCCATGGATCCCAACGAGACCACTCAGAAACTTCTGCTTCAGGGTATCGTTCTTTCCCTCTTCAACTTCCCGTGTATTCGATCTTGATCTTAATATCTGTATCCTTGTGATCCGTGTGTTGGACTTTGTGTTTCCTCATCTGGGGTTCCTTTGTTTTGTTTTGATTTTGATTTTTTACCCCTTTTTTTGTAGTGGGGTGGGATAGGGACCTTGAATGAAAGATTGTGTTTGCTATGATGGGTTTTCACTGTTTAAGGGGGTTTTTTTTATTGTCCCTTTTGGTTTCTGAGGCGCTTTGCGTAGCTTCAATCATAGAAAGTTCAGTTTTTGGAAGAAACTTTGAGGGGCTTCGTTCACTTTCGTATCTTGATGTATTTGGTTATTTTGTTTAGAACTTTAGATTATGGAATTGGAATCAGAATGGTTCGTAGTATCATTTGTTCATGTTCAACCTCTATTATCTGTTTGTTGATGCCTTGAGCTGGTTTTGTGCTTATGCTTGCGTTGTCACTAAATCTGAGTTCAATTGATATTTATTTTGTCTGATGATTGGTTGCGTGGAGTTTAGAATGTGAGTTATTTAATCAAGGAACTTGTGTTGGATGTGTTGAGAGTGGTTGCATTTGCTTATTGGGTTTCTATCATGAGTATTAGTGATGCTGTTGTCGGGTTTGCTGTAATCTTTTCTCTCTTCTTAAGTTTTTCTTTTCCCAAATACATGTGTGGCATTTCAGAGCTATCTTTTCTATCAGCTAAATGTTTGTTAAGTTGACTATAGACCAGAACCAAATTTTTTGAAAAGATATTTTATGCTTTGGTAGGACATTGTGTTTTAACTTTATTAATATGGTAATTTTTTCCAATCAAGATTGTATTATTTTGACTCTAAGATCCTCCCTCTGTGCTTTAATGCATATCCTATTTCTAGGTTCTTATTCATTCTCATGATAAGGAGACTTTCCTTCTTGACAAGCTCATTTGAAAATCTAAACCCCTTTCTTTGAATGCTTAATAGGATTAATACGATTGGTTTGTTGTGGATTCACAGCCTTCACATTGATTTTCCATGTTTTATGCTGTGTGTTAGGCTAGTTTGGAAATAGGACTTCGTTTATTTTGCATTTTTGCTACATGTTTATGGAAAGATTTTATTGCACTTCTTGTAAAATTTTGGCTGCATTTTCTACCTTGGAGAAATTTCTCATGATATGTTTAGGTTTTGGAACTAAATCCCAAGTTACAGCTGTATAGCAGATCACAGTGTGATGCCATAACAAAGAAAGTGGACTGAATGGAAACACTTTAGATTGTAAAATAACACAGTTGATAATCGTAGTTGTTTTAAAACTTTAATAAATGAAATGGAACTGGAATAGGAAAAGAAGTACAGTAATAGATTAAAAATAGTACTGGTATTGGTTGACAAATGATCAAGATTGACTAAATTTTCATGATTCATGAGCATAGCAGTTCAAACTAAAATTATATTTAGCATAGTTATTACAATCATGGATGATTGCAAATAGCCTACAAATAGGAAGAGATATAAGAGAACTAAAGAAGAGGAACAAATACTGGGACAACTGCATTCCAAAGGTGCTGGTAGTCTCACCTTCTATGTTGGAGAGGGCCACATATGAAACAGGGGTGCAGAGCTGGGTGCAATACTGAAGGGTTGAAGGCCAGAACAATGTTGGAAGAGGGTCAAAATGATAACAATTAGCAGCAAATGTGATCCCTAAATTTGTTGGTGTTGGTGGATCTCGACTCCCTAATTTGGTGTAACCCGTTGGTGAAGATGAGTTACAACTAAGTTAAAGCAGCAAATTTGGCTCTTTGTAGAATAGCAGCCACTATGGTCTGTGTTAAACCACACTATAGGTGCTATTGTGGTGCCCCATGCCACAACAGTGAAGTGTGCTGAAATAAGGATTCAAAAGTGTCCAAGAGCCATTCTGCCATGCTATTGTATGTAGTAATGTCCATGAGATTGTCTGATATGAAAGGCTTTTGGTTTAAGTGGAGTGATCTATTAACGAGTGAAGTTTGAAGTTTATATTTGCTTGTTTTATTTGTCTACTTATTGTGTGCCAACCTCACGTAGTGGGATAAGGCTTTGTTCTTACCGTATTTGTCTACTTCATGGGTAAATTTTAAGCAATGAATTTTTGTTGCAGACTATTAGTTATCAGTTTTAATTTTCATGTACAGTTGGTTTTTCATGTATTTGATTGGCTGTAGATATATGGTCAGCTTCTCTTTGGTGATATTGTCTTCATAATTGTTTTCATATTCTTTTAACTATTTTCCCTTTTGGGTTATTGGTTGGAGTGTGAAGTTTCATGTTGTCATCATTTTCCATATTAGGTTCAAATTCCATTCATATGTAGTTCTTTATAATGTCTCATTGAAGTAGCTTGGGCGGTGTTTTTCCTTTGGAGTTGTCTTTCATCCTTCTCTTTTTAAATGCCTTTCATTCACACATGATTTATATGGGCTCGTTGGTTCTGAACTTCTGATGTAAATTCTAAATGAGTTCATACATTTTTGCATTAAATATTTATTTTTCTTGCCACATCAATGTCTTAACATAAATCATTTGTTTTACAGACACTTTTCATGAGGTCAAGAGAAAGAAGGACAGAAGAAAGGAGGTAATATATTTAAGTCAGTAATGGCCTTCAATAATGTATTACTAGCTGAGTTTTGTGGTTGATTTACTATTGTTTTGTTTGCTCCTATTGTTGATTATATTGTAGTACTTGAAAATTGAGAGTATACTGGAAATTTGTGTCTAATAATACCACACAGGAATATTGTAATTGTACAACTTTTATTATAGAATAGTAGTTAATCCTAAATAGTGCTGTGAAGCAGCTGACCCCAAAAACACTATCACATGTAACGGGATGACCACTATTTTGAAGTTTTAAGATACAGCTAGCATGAATTATATTAAATACACAGATATGCTGAAAAAACCCTCCTAAAATTAAATATGTATTCATTGTTAATGATCAAAAGTTAGTATTTGAGAACTGCAGTACTAAACACCCATATCAAAAAGTTAGGCTTGCCATGCCTTAGTTGCATCCTCAAGAGTGGTGGTTTAGTCTCATATCAACTATAGATATGACTTAAATAGAGATTATAAAGCTTGGGCACTCCACTTTATAAGCTAGTTTTGTTGGGGTTAATTTGGCTCAAACCCAAATTATAGTCATCTTCGGCACCAAGATCTGCCATCTCTTTGTCCTCATTTTGCTTTCACCACTACTTTTCTGGAATTCTTTCTCCACTACCTTTTTAGTTTCTTCATCACCACATTCTTCTTGCATGACATCTTATCCTTTTCCTTTAGAGCTTGAAGGTCTATTACTAGTAGTTGCAGTTGTCTTCTTTGGTCTTATTTTGCCGTCTAGTGTATGTTAAAGGCTCACTAGCCCTGGTTTCATCGGCAACAAATCCCCAAGTCAAGTCATCATCATAAAAAACCAATTCATCTTCAGCATCTTCTTCATCATCTCAACCCTTGTCTTCTAACATCAAATCAACATAATATGTGGCAAACGAAGTCCAAAACAAATATTGTCTCTTGGCTTGAACAACTTACCTAAGACCAAATTTCATCATCTAAAATGAGTAACAAGTAATTATTAAGAATTGAAATTGTGAAATTGAAACCAAATTGGGAATTTCTTACCAGTGAACACATAAATATTTTGAACGTCAGTAACCAATTGCATAACCTTGTGCTCTCCAACCTCCTTAACAAAACTATCCAAGAGCTCAAATAATTTTTCCCCAGCCTTCACATATGCAGACACATCAATGCTCCCCACAAACAGAATCAGTTGGATGATTCACTGAGAAATTGATCCAGGTTCTATTTTTTTTTCTGTCCATGCATTGGAAATAATTGAACATCCATAATATTTTCTTTCTACATCATGATTCTTCAATAGTTTCTTCATGTACTTCAACTTTTTTAAGGAGAGAAACTGTGGACATGATAGCTCAGAACCTTTTAGATGTGGGCCATAATTTCCAATAACATAAACCATTAAATTGAAGCTTTTTGAGTGCACAGAAACAAAAGCAATTTCATTTTTACAAAGTAGTCACTCTCGTACTGAATTGTTCTTGCTCTCACCTTGTCACAAGTATTATTTATGCTTGTTTTCCTAATTTGGTGGTTGTTTTTAGATTTTTGAACAACAAAATGTCCATGGGGCCATTGACGGTAGGATCACACAATGTTGCCAGTCTTTTCCCATTTCAGATATTCAATATTTCTTCCACCTCTTCCTCTTCCTGATCATTTTCTTGAGGCTCAATCAATTATGACCCTTCTCAGCTTTCTTCTTCACATAGGCTTCTGAGTATAGTTCTTATTTTGGAAGGAGTCTTTATACAAATATCAGTGTCGCCTCTCATTCCCATTTCATGTCTCTTTGCTTGAGTAATACTATCCATAATGGTTTTGTCACAAAAGTCACAAGTAACAGCCTTTCTGTTGTTGATATCTTTTGAACTATTCCATTGTGAAGTTATATCCAAGTTATTTCCTGTGAGCTTTACCTGTGCACAGGAAGTGATTAATACAGAGGCAAGGCTAGGTGGTGTTCCCTGTGGCTGAGAGTGGATGAAGCCATTGCTGTTCAGCCTTTTTAGAGAGGTTGATGACAGAACAGAGAAAAAAGTAGAACAAGGTTGAAACAGTAGTGGGTAGGTCAGAACAGTGATGAAATCACCGGAAACTGGCCAGAAAAGAGATGGATCTTTGTTAGAGATGAAGATCACCACTGAAAACTGGTCAGAACAGAGATGGGATGCCAGAAACTGGCCTCAACAGAGATTGGTCACTGGAAATGGCCAGAAACAGCTGAGTGCTGCCAAAAACCTATGCTGGAGGAGCTGGTTGTTGGAGATGGTGAGGGTAGGTTCCACATTGGGTGTGTGAATGTGAGGGGAAAGGATACCCAGACCACATAAAATAATAAGAGGGCATAATCCCAAGATCCACCCCCCTTCCCCTTCCCCCCAAAAATAAACATTAAATGACACATTTTAAGGGTCAAATTTGGCTTTATGCCTGCTGAAGCAATAGTGGCCAAGATGGTTACAAAATTATCAAATGTGGCTGCAATATGTGGTGCTACAGGCTTGATGTTGAGTTCCTCCATAACAGAGGTTAGAAGAGTGGTAGGTGCTGCAACATGACATTACAAGGCTGCAATTTGCAGTGTGACAGGCTTGACGTTGAGCTGCACCATAACAAAGGTCAGAAGAGTGGCAGGGTGCCGCAACATGCCATTACAGCACTATAGCACTGCTATTGTGCACTGTTGAAAATCAGAATATAATATTTTGATTTATTAACAGTTGTGGTTCATAGGCACATAATATTTTATTTAGAGGAAACAAATATCCTTTATTTATGTATAATTAATCTAATTAGCCTATATAAACACATTTACTGTGTATTCAAACACATTGTTCTCAGTTAATTATCCCATTGTTTCTTTTATTTTAACATGGTATCTAGAGTCTGATAGAGTGATATTGAGAATCGTGTTTGTCTGGTGGATCTACTGTTCTAGAGATAAATGTTTGATGAATTATGTATAACTTTGGTTCGCTCCTCCCTTCGCCAACTGCTGCTTTCCAGCAACCTTTGACATTTTCAGTGACTTTTCCGGCCACTTTTGCCGCGATTGGCAACCTTTTCGTTGATTGTTCGTGTTGCTGCAAGTTCACCCTTTTGCTCATTGCTCATTTTTTAGCAAAGAATTTTTCAATCATAGGCCCCTCCCATTGGCCACTATCACGTTGTCATTGAGTTTTAGTGAGACCATCATTATCATGATCGGAATCTCTTGATCTATTTATCTATAAAATGCACTGACCCCATCTTTGTACTAGATGCACTGGTTCTGTCTTTGTCCCATATACATTGGCCCCATCTATGTCCTAGATGTACTAGCCTTGCGTATGTCCCAGATGTATTGGTCCTATCTATGTCCAAGGTATACTAGTCCCAACTATGTCCCAAATGCATTGGTTTCGTCTTTGTCCTAGAAGCAATAGACCTTGTTTCAAATTTATATAATTTGGGTCTCTAACATTATTGGTTTGAAGCTTCTAAATGTGGTTTCAAGAAGAAAAGACCTTGCTTTACTTGCCATGAATTTTCTCTCTTGTTGATGATGAATCCAGCTATTTGGCTAAGCTATTTTCTAGCATTTCTCTTCAGCTTCTCCAGTATCCTTAGAGTTGCTTTTCAAATTTTTTTTTTGGTGGAGCTTAATTTTTTTAGTTTTTATGTTTTCTATTTATTTACTAGGAATAAATTATTTTCTTGTAACAAAATGAGAGTTTAGTAAGCTTTAGCTTGAGGGGAAATGTTGAAAATCAGAATATAATATCTTGATTTATTAATAATTGCAGTTTATAAGCACGTGATCTTTGATTTAAAAGAAACAAAATATCTTCTATTTATGTATAATTAATGTAATTAACTTATATAAACATGCATCCACTGTGTATTCAAACAAAGGGTTCTCAATTAATTGTCCCTCTGTTTCTTTTATTTTAACATGCACTATTTAAGATTATGAGTTTCAGTAATTAGTATTCTAATTACTAGAGGAATCAATTCCTTAATTAGAGCACTAATTGACTTATTACTAATATCATATATATTTTTGAAACATTTCTCCTCAAGCTAGAGTGTATATAGCATATGCGCCAATCTTGTAGGAGCATTTTTCTTCTCTGCCAGTACTTCATTTCTGGCTGGTAGACAGACTTCTGTTTCTCATTGGCAGGAGAGAGAATACCTTTAAGTTTTTAGAAGTTGTGTTTCTTGTTTGTTGATGTGATGTGGCACTTTTCATTTACTCATGCTCTAATTATTTTCAAATTTTATTAACCATTCAATGTAGTTTGCTATTTCTGTTCTTGTTTCTCCTTTCATTTGTTTATGATTCTGCAGAATCTTAACAACAGAGAATCTGTGGAGTCACGCTGGAGGCCTGGCACCCAGGGGCGGGGAGCTAGAGGTGGTCGGGGAAATTTTTCAACTCATAATGTATCACATGGTGAATAACTAACTACTACATATTTGAGGGTTTATTTATTTTCCCCGTTAAATAAGTCCCTTCTTTTGTCAACTTTGTCTAGCAGTATTAGAAATGGATAGATGAGTCTGAATATTGTGCAACATCATCTGGCTGTTTTCTGTGTCACATTATTTCAAACCAATGTCATGCTGCATATCTTGTAACTTTGATGAAAATACTGATCATATCTGCATTCTAATCTCATTTATTACACAAATTTAGATATTATGTTGGCCATTCAGCACACTTAAATCAATATTATGTTTTATGGACTTTCTCTCAGATGCTGCTGGTAGCAAGAATTCTGGTATAGGAAAAGATAATGGAGCTCATCAAGCTACTGAGAAAGTTGTGCCACCTTCATCAGCTTCTCAAGAGACAATATCTAAAGAAAAAAGTTCTGGAACAAGGTGACAATTAAATAATTTGTCCTGTGTTGCTAACTGTCATTATTATCCTGTGTCAATTATTTTACTGCTATTTGAATTTAAATTCTGGTACATTTGGTTCAAACTATATAACTATACATGCTTTTTCAGCTCTGTACCCATTAATGCCAACGGTCCAACAAGCGTAACCTCTGGAACTACTAGCAGTGCAAGTCCTTCTCCTTCATCTGCTGGAACTGGAGACAGATTGGGCCCATCTTCTGGTGACATTAATAATTTGAATAGTGCTTTGCCTTCTGATAGTTCAAATAAAGTTGCAACAGTTGCTTCTGGAAGTGGAGTGCTTTCCTCCGGTAACCACCCAGGATCGGGACCAGTATCTTCATCGGCTGGCTATTTCTCTTCTTCAGACCCAGTACTGGTTCCATCTGATGATTTGTGGTTTCCTGGTGCTGTTGGTGCAATTAAACGTGAAATGGGAAACCTACACCCTCCTGGGGAATTAAGTGCTGTTAACTCTGCTGAGAACAAATTAACTGCTGGTTAGAATATTTGATATTTTCTTCCATAATTTGTTGGTTGTAAAGTTTTTCACTGTAATTAACGAAGAATTGTCCCTCCATTAACTTATGCCAGCTTCTGAGACTGGTGGCTCTTCTGTGCAAGGAAAGATTCAAGGCAAACCCCAGGGAGTGGCGAAGAATCATGTTACTGAGATGTCACCCACTTCATCAACAGTAACTCACAGTAGCCCTTCAACTAGCAGACCTTCCTCTAATTACAGTAGCCGATCACAACAACTAATTGGCTCTCAAAAAAGTAATTTATATCTCTACTGTTCAAAAGGTCCATTTGTATCGTGCATAGTCCCCATACTTGGATGCATTATACATGAATATGTTTTATGTGTGAGCCTTGTATTTATTCTTCTGTTGTCCTAATTGGCTCTCAAAAAGGTAATTTATATTCCCCCTGCCCCCTGCCCCCTGCGGTGACCATCTCCAGCAAAATAAGCTGTCTCTGGCAAATGATCCATCATCCATCTCCAGAGGATGAATAATTTAGATCTCTTATGTAACCTCTCTGTTCCCAAGTCCTTGTTCTTTGTTTCCATCTCTTTAATTATTCATCTCTGCTTCCTTCTTTGTTCTCTCCATGCCTTTATATACTGAGTTCCAAGTCTCTGTGTGTGTGTGTGTGTGTGTTTTTTGAGCCTGTTATTCCTGTTTTTTGAGTCTTGTATGTTATCCGAGTTTCTGTTCTTTTCTCTTTTACATAGTGGTTCATTTCTGTTTGTTCTGCAGTTTATTTACTATACTTTGTGTATATATTATTCTACATTACAGTCACCATTGCCATGATTCCGCCATAGTCCACAACATTATCTGCTATATTTTTATTGCCTAAATTTGGCTTTCCGTTATCCACCATTAGTAACATTGATAAGAATATTATTATTTATGTTAGAATATATATAATTCTAAACTAGATTTGTGTTGATTGGATTAGAATAATCACTTACTGATTATTAGGCCCAAAAATTAGTTTGTCAGCTAAGATTACTTGCTAATTGCTTGTGAGTCAATAAATACCAGAAATGTGTGTAAAGTGTACCCTAAGACAAATTTTCTATAATTCTCTCTAGTTTTGAAATTTTGGAGGCTTATATTTTTGTCAGTACCAGATTGTCTTTCATTTTGTTGAGTTAGAGTTAGTAGTTTCATACTTATTTAAAAGATCACGATTTAATTGCTTTTTTCCCCTGAAAAAAATACTTTTTGATAGGGAAGCACAACGCTGTTTGATCCACATAGCTATCCTTATATTGTGGGATGAGGCTTGTTGCTTCATGTTGTATAAATTTTATTATGATATTTTCATAGCATGATTATATTTTGCAAAAAGAAAACTCCCATGCCTTGTAGGTATTTGTGATGCATACTGTTGTACATTTTATGTAAGTTGTTACGTGATTGTAAAGATTGTCATGATTCATTAACCAGTTAATAACCATATTCTGGTGTCTTTAACTGTTGGATGTGTGGTTTTAAGATATTGATAGGTGCATATTTGTATAGATTTGCATGGTTATGCTGGTAATGATGACTGTACTTATGAATTTTTCCTAGCTGTAGCCATTTATGATGATTGATTGACTTTTTCCCTCCACTGGTGCCAACTAATCCATGTAGTTGATCCCATTTGATGTGGATATAACTTGTTTGTTAGAGGCTGTTAGGTTGCTTGCACTAGATTTATAATTAGTTTCTGTTTCCAACAGCTGGTTCTAATAAGGAGTGGAAACCAAAGCCAACATATACAATTAATCAGGGTTCTGGACCCGCTAGTGCATCTGAGACACCTGTTTCCGTTGATCCAACTGGGCAGTTACAATCTGCATCTGGTGCCCTAGACTCTGAAGAAGCTACTTCAAAACTGCAGAGGAAGCTGGAGGATTTTCATCTTCCACAGCGTCAACATGTTATACTTCCAAACCATATCATTGTGCCTGATTCTGAAAAGAACAAGTTTAGCTTTGGAAGTTTGGGAGTCGCTTTTGGAGTTAATACAAGCTATGTTAGTGACCCAGAGAGCGAAAAGAGTAGTACTCCTGTTTCTGAAACATCTCAGACTGTTGAAGAAACTGTGGCGAAGCAAGATTCAAGGTACTTACTAATATCTTTTCCTTCCATCCACTTTTGGTGGTATAGTGCTATTTATAAGAGCCTAGATATTACTTTAACCCTTAATGCCTTCTTTTTTTGGCTGCAACAAGTGTCTTGTATTTCTATTGTCATTTTCAACCACATATCCCTATTGTTTTCTATACCAAAGTTTTTGAGGAAAATGTTTTAACTTAATTTTCAGTAGTTTTCCATTTTTTTTTCCTGACAAATCTTTTCTTTTAAACCAACAGTCAAAATGCTGTGGTTACTTCTGAGGCTGGAGATTATCCTGAACATCCACAATCACCCACTAATGGAGCTGAGAATTTGTCATCCGGTGAGGTTGATGGCTCATCCAGTGCTATTCAAGAGTATAATGAGTCCAAGCAAGACACTGCTTTGCCATCTGGAGGTCATCAGTACTCAGGGATACTTACTTCTCCGAACTACAATTTTGGTTTCGTGCCACCAATGTTGGGTACTCAGCTTACTCCATTTGACAATTCTGAGTCCCAAACACGTGATGCTTCTCGGCTTCCAAGTTTTATTGTGAGCCTGCTACCTATATATAATTTTTGTTTATTGTTTAATTTATTGTACCGTTTTTGTTGCTTAAAAAGTTTGATTGTTATCTCACTATAGGTTCATCAACAATTGGATCCAACTAGTTACTATGCCCAGTTTTACCGCACAGGTGCTGATAGTGACGGTCGCCTTTCTCCTTTTTCTTCTGCTGGGGCTAACACCAAGTACAATGGCAATGTTACAGTGCTTCCAGCTCCAACTTCTCAATCTCAAGAGGTTTGCATTGATTTTATTGCTATTCAAATTCATTTCTGAACCGTTCATATAAAATGTTATGTTTCAATTTTGAAAGATCTTTGTCACTCTTTTCCTCCATTTATACTGTTTTTCTGCCTGCTTCTTGTATTGTAAATTTGGATTTCATTTATTATTGTGTATCTATTTGATGCATATTTGGAAGCAATATTTGATTACTTAGAAGAATATCATACATAGAATGTAATTTTCTGAAAGGATATCATGTATAGTATGTGCTTGATAGTTGATCCATTTCTCAAATGATATTTTATTACATATTTGATCCATTTATTCAATGGTTTTTTTAAGTTTGATGACGGTTGAAACTTGAAAGTGTGTTTATGGCGGCTATATTTGATCTGGCTAGATTTTCATGCATGTACTTCTTAAGCTAACCATTTCATGTCCTGCTCACTTTCTAGCTTTTCTGTTGTACTGTAAATTAAAATGCTTTTTAAGGTGGAATTAATCGTAGGCATAGGAGTGAAGTTGGGAAAATTGTGAATAGAGGAACAATAATTGGCAAGGTGGAACCTGTTTATTTCTAGAGTTTCTGTCAAAGTCTTAATTTAAATTGTGTTTGATAAAATTTATCAGTGGGAGTGAAGTTAAGAAATGTTAAGGATATAAAGTCATTCACAAGCATGATAGCTTAAGTTCTTGGGAAATTGGTGCTTGACATATTATTAAGGTGGTACTTTCTTATATGACCACATCCTGGTATCATTCCACTGCCAAGTACCCTAAAATCTTGAACTCCTCTCACAGGGTATCACAGCCTATATGATCAGGTGGTGTTTAGGAGTTTGGTTATTGCTACCCTCATTCTCTGAAATAAAGCTTAACGTTAGCACTAGACTGCATCCGTGGTTTAAGCTTAAATACTCTTATGTGATGGTGAACCCCAACCCAACAACTTCAACTTTTGGGAGTTAGTTCTTGACAAGATGCTTTACTAAATTAGAGAGACAATCAATTAGTGATCTTTTATCATGGACTTATACAAAATGATGCTTCTATAATTTTATTAGAAATGAATTGGACTTAACTAAACTCCAAAACTTAGCTCAAGGTAGGAGGATTGAAAAGTGTTGTAAGTAGGCTTTTCACCATATTCTGGCCGGTATGGGACATCTTAACACCCCTTTCCCACTCAAGACTAGACATCTACAACATGAAGCTTGAAGAACTGGACATTTGTGGGTTACCTAACATCAACATCAATACTAGATAGGCTTTGATACCAAATTAGAAATGAATCAGGCCTAACACAACCCCAAAACCTAACTCAAGGAGGGAAGGATTGTCCAAGCCTTATGATGAGCATTTTGGCCATAGCTGAAGTAGGACATCTTAACCAATTTAATAGGCATACAAAATTATTGTGCTTTCATTCAACTTTATACATTTATGTAATTGTAATCTATCTGTGAACATGTGCTCTCCTGGATTTCTTGAAATAAAATTGTGTCATTTTGGGAAATCATGGGAAGTGACCCACTCATTAAATTCTAAAGCATTTTGGGCCTATTTGGATAAAATTCTCCAATAGCACTTCTAGGAGAACAAATAAGAAGAAAAAAATGAAATAAGTTTTTCCATAAGTTAAAATTAGCTTATGCATAAGTAAAAGCCATCCTTTAAAGAAAGCTAATATGAGAAAGCTTTTACAAATTAACTTATGCATAATCTAATTTTAATTTATAGAGAAACTTATTTCATTTTTTCTTCTTATTTTCTTTTGGAGAAATTTATCCAAACAGACCTATGTAATTTTGGCCATTTTTCATTAGTGTACAAAGTCTTTGAAAATTTTATGCCATTTTATGTTTATTTTCAGGGAGGTGTCTTGTCCACTGCAGGTCCAACACCTCTTGTGACTCAAGCCGCTGGGCTAATGCAAAGCTCAATAGCTGTTACTCAACAGCCCGTCCCTGTCTTCCGACCTAGTGGGGTGCATATATCCCATTACCCTCCTAACTACATTCCTTATGGTCCCTATTTTTCACCATTTTATGTCTCACCTCCAGCAATGCACCAATTTTTGGGTAATGGTGCATTTCCTCAACAACCACAGGCCGGCACTGTATATCCTCCTCCCCCAGCTGTGGCTCCCACAGGAATGAAATATCCTCTTCCACAATTCAAACCTGGTGCAAATGCAGCAAACCCAACTCACCTTGTTATGCCAAGTGCCTATGGTGTATATGGCTCCTCTGCAGCTGGTTACAATCATAATTCTGCAGCAGCTGCAGGGAATTCAACCTCCAATGAGGATCTTGGTTCCTCCCAGTTCAAGGAAAGTAATGTGTACATCAGCGGACAGCAGGTTAGTGCTTTTTGACTTTTTCATCTTTAGTTTGTTAATTTGGTTAAGAACTTTAATAGCCTTTTATTTGAACGGCCTGACAAATACTACATTTGCACATAGAAGTTCAATTAAGTTTAGAAGGTTTGATCCCAGCTCCTACAAGACAGTTATGAAAAGCATATGCCATAAAATTTTCTACTGGACTCGACATGTTTTTTTATTTTTTGTACCACAAGACCTACATTTGGTGATAATTATGTTCTGTATTTCCACTGCAGAGTGAAGGTTCAGCAGTGTGGGTAGCTGCACCTGGCCGAGACATTACCAGTTTGCCTACTAGTACATTCTACAACCTCCCACCTCAGGGTCAGCATGTGACTTTTGCCCCAACTCAGGCTGGCCATGGCACCTTTGCGGGCATCTATCATCCTGCACAAGCAGTGACAGCGGCAACAGTTCATCCACTGCTACAACAATCCCAGACAATGGCTGGAGCAGTTGATATGGTAGGACCTGGAGGCAATGTTTATCAGCAGCCTCAGCACTCGCAAATCAATTGGCCGAGCAACTACTGAGGCCGGGAGTCTTCCTGACAGCTAAATTAGATAATTGAGTCCTATCTGGGAAATTTTTTTGAGAAATGCCAAAATATGGTTGGATTTCTATGAGGACAAACAGCATGGCAATTGGCTACATTTGAGTGTAAGAAGCTGGAAAATTTGCCAATATGATCTTCTGATTGCTTGGATTGATGACATATGAAGGGTAGGACACCTGTAACCGATATTGACCATTAAAGTTAGACGAGGTAGAGACATATGCAGGCCTTCTCTTTTTTACTCCTGCTATTTTGTGTTACCATTAATACCTTTTCATAGCTCCAAGCTTTTCCTTCCCTATCTTTATTGAGGTCCTTGAACTCTATTAAGAGTATTGTTGAGTGATGAGAAATGTCCATTCTTTCTTTTTAGTTTGGGTTTTATAGGGTTTGGAAGGTTTAGGTTGGTAGGGAAAGCTTTTCTGGTGCCCCTTGTTTTACCTGTAAAGTGAATTTTGATAGCAAGAAAATCATTTACTTAAGCTGTTGTATTGCTATGGGCAAAGTAAATTGTTAATTGTTTTCAGCTAACTAATATTGTTTGTCTTGGTTTACAGAAAAAAGTTGGGTTAAGACTTGGGAACACTTGTGCAATTGATTGTAAAAGTAGTTCCGTGGAATTTTCTTTATTTCTTAGCCTTGTTTGATTCCCAATCTCATTTTTTAACATGTTACAAAATTGGATTTTATTGTATGTTATACTCTAAATCAGAAGAGTGCCTTTTGGAGGTACATTTCGTCCCTTAATGTGTAGGATGGCGTGCATTGCGTCATTAATGATGCATGTGAGGTGGGAGAAAGCAAATACGTTACTTTCAATCATATTATAAGAAACTATTGACGTAAAAATATTTGATTTTTGAATGGAGCAAAATATGCTAAAATAGGAAAAATAAGAAAAATGATATCTCTGTGGAGAAACTTATACACTTAACACGTACCTATTAGATAATACGCCAATTTCTTTGACTTTTTGTGAATTATCTATATATTACATACTCGTGATTTTGCAAGTTTATTCAAGAGTTTATGCATTAATAAAATTTGAACATACTGTGCAAAGTTTTATATGATCATGCATTAACATGTTACATTGTTATTTATTGAATTTTCAACATCTTACATGCTTTCAAAGCTATTTACAAGGGTTTGAGTTGAGGGGAATTGATGGGAGGGAAGGAAAGAAGATACGCTATTTTTTTTGTAGATGACTTGTTTGATTCAAATATTTAGAATGGAAAATGGGGATGAGGTTAAATTCCTCTCTTCCCTTTTTGCTCTCCTTTTTAATGTTGATGGATTTGGAGAAGAATATTTGAAATTTTTAGAATATATGGACTAATTATCCTTAATTTGAATACTTAAATTTAATGATAAGAATATAATAATAAATTACAATTTGTTTTTTTCTATTATTTCTCTTGTAAATGAGACTAAGAAGTTTCTTTTATCCTTTTTTTATATTAAAATTCTTCCTCTTTTTTTTTTATGAATTAAACACACTACATATGATATGTCAATACATTAATAAATGATATTAATAGTATAAAATCTCTTAACACAATATATCAAAATTAAACGCTTAATAAATAGACTATGTATTTAATGTATTATTAATGTTTTTATAATATTCTTATATTATGTATTGGTATACCATTAAAATAGTTAAAGTTATATAAAGTGATTAAATTTATATATAAGTGATCGTTAAATATTTGAATTGATTTAAAAAAGAATAATGTTATTTACACATATATCATTTAATAATATGACACTTTTATTATTTAATTATATTTTATTATTTCTTTGTTTTTACACATTTAAAATTTAAAATATATTATTTTTATCATACGAGAGATTATTTCTTTTGAATAAGTATATCAAATATTATTTTATAAATTAGCTAAAATACACTTCAGAGCATTTATAAACTCACCTAATTTTCTTTTGTTTTTTTTAACTTAACTTCCTAGTGAAACAAATGATTTGTTCTTGCTAGAGAAACATTTTCGTTTTCTTACCCAAAAACAAAAACACTACACCATCACCTATGTATGACCTATGCATGCAACTCAAGCATCTAGTCATCCATGGAGCTTCCACCATACATCATTACCCGACACATCCTACAGTAATGAAGTTTCAATGTGTAAACCATTCGAAGAGTACAACTATTTCAACAAAGGGCATTCCTCAACTCACTAGAAAATTATGCTATAAAATTCGGATCCATATATCTAAATGAGGGAGGCATGCATAAAAGTATTTGTGTGGTTGAACATCTATTGTTCCAAGTCTTCCATGGGTATAACATTTATGTAGTGCATGTCTAAATTAAAAGCTTTATAACGCACAGATAGTCAAACGAAAGGGTGGACCTTTATCATATTCTTAATTTCTATCTAAGATCACCACTCACCCTACAACCATTAGTTCCTAAACTCTATTACAAAAAAAATAATAAATTTACGTTTCTCCTAAAGCCGAAGCTAAATGAGAAATAATAATGAAATAGATTTTAATGACATTCTTTTACTTAAACAAGAATACTCAACGTATACTTAAAATGAAATAAATATTAATAATTCATTATTGAACAAATTCTTTATTGTTAATTAGAATTGATTGAAATTCATAAAATGATGTTGATCTCATCTTTTATTTAATAAATATCACTAATAATTTTGTGCTTCTTAATAAAGTTTAATTAAACTATCATAGTATATTAAAAAAGTGTAACAAAAAATATTAAAAACGTAAATAATACAGTACAAAATCATTCTTGTGAATTAATGTTTCGGAAATATAATAAGGTTAAGTCACTTTACTTAATTGTCAATTAACTGATCGAAATATTCTCCTGTATCGATGTCTAACTATCAAATCTCCGAAATCACACAACCACTATTGTCAATCAGTTAATCTCTACAAACATAAATCTTAGACATGAAAGACGACTGTTGTAGTGTAACAACAAACTCATATAAATACCTTGTGACAACCTTTTAGCAAGTATGCATTATTCATCTAATAATACAGTTATTGTGTTGAATTTTGACTTGAGTCTCAGAATCTTTACATGTATTAACATTCTCTTAATCTTTAGACTAAATAAAAGAAACACTAGCTGAATTTGCATAATACAATTCCTGTCGTTTTTATTTTAATTTTAAAATTTTCTCACTGTTTTTTTTTTTTCGTGGATTGTTGTCTCTTTGTTAAAGGATAAAATAACATGAGTTAGAATAAAGTTTATGAGAGGACTACAGAGTTTGGTGGCAAATTGGTGGGTAGATGAATCCGGGCATAAACGACACACAAACGTACAACAACCTTAATTAAACCCCAGTAACCAAACTCCATAAAGCTAATTATTATGTCTCTACAATTCTCTTTTATTTATCAATTTATTTATATTTCCCAGTCCCCAATAACCAAACTCCGTAAATTAGACATTATTTTACCCAAAATAAAATTCATTTATTTATTTATAAATAAAGTCTGTATTTTCTGAAAAGAGCTTAGGAATTGGGAAGAAGAAGAAGAAGAAGAAAGGGTTGGCTTCGGCCCCAACACTGCGAGTGAGTGATAGAAATGGGAGAGGGAGAGAGCACAGAAATAGAAATAGAAACAGAAACAGAATCTGAAGCAACATCGACATGGAACCTAGGAAAACACACTCAGATAATTGAACTTTCGGAGAAGCTAATGAATGGGAACCTCAACGCCAAGATTGAGGCTGCGAGAGAGATAAGGAAGATGGTTCGGAAATCATCCTCCTCGTCGAAGACACGTGCGAAACTCGCCGCAGCGGGTGTGATTGAACCGCTTGTGTTGATGCTGTCTTCTTCCAACATTGACGCGCGTCAATCCTCTCTCCTCGCTCTCCTCAACCTAGCTGTTCGCAATGAACGGTACCCCTTCTCCCAAGATGCATGCTTTTTGTGAATTCTCAAATGGGTTTGCAAATTTGGCTTCTGGGTCTTTGTGTAAATCTTGTTTGGTTCGTCTAAATCTGATTTTTGAGTTGTTGTGTGTTATGGTATATGGATAGTGTGTTATTGCGATAGTGTGAATGGGATACTCTCCTTGTCCACAAGGTAGGGGGAAATGGACGGATTCATTAGTTTTATTAGACCAACACAAAAGAAAGAAAGAAAGATGATGCTGTTTATTTTTATTTTTTGATAAATCGTATTGCAATATCTAGTTGATGGATGATTGAAATTTCTCTTTATTTTTCATGACACTGTTCAAAGAAAACTGGCTCTTCTGAATCCAGTTCTTGTATGTGATACATTTCGTTCAAAATCGCTTCTCTAGATGGTACATGTTTTGTTGATTTGTTTATGGGTTTGCTTATTTAGTGTTCCAGATGCTGCAGAAATAACCTAAGGCTAAAAAGCTGTTTTTTGGCCTAAAAATTAAGCAAAAGGGAAAATAGAGTTTCAGTCTTAAATTCGTGATAGAGTGATACATGTTTGAACTTCCTTCACGAAAATCAAATTTGCAACAGGCTACCCTTTATTGAAGATACCATGGTTTGCTGTTATAGGATGTGTTTCAATTTCCGAATTTTATTTTTGTAATATTCATCTTTTGGTCAATTTGAGAGTCTTGATATTATTAGATATAGTTTCTGTTTTACCCAGAGCATTTCTCACAACATAAGATGAATTTTTTTACTGAATTTCCATGATTTTATTACTGTAGATAGTAGTAAGCTTAGAAAATAAAAAAATACACTACCTGTTCTAGCCTGAAGCTTGGGAAATGATCTAGGGTGGTGGGGATGATGCTGGAATGCCTTGAGGCTGCTACAGAGGTGGGGTACCTGCAGTGACATTTCTAACTCTCAAGTAACCCCCTATTTAATATGCCTTTAAGTAGCATTTTTACCTGCAGTGCATACTGCATCTGCTGATGTTTGTTGTGATGAATTGGAAAAATCTGTTAATTGTCTGCCAACTCCTTTTTGATGGGTGTTCTTTATGGTGGGGGGATATTTATTAGAACAAGGTCCAGGATGGTCAAATTGGATCTAGGGTATACCCAATCAGTTTAATGCATTGTTATCAGTATTGTATGATTCACAAAACAATATATACAATTTGATTCAAGCAGCTGGCAATACAAATTGTTCTGTGAATCATTTTGGTTTTTGAATCGGTTGATGAATCACAGGAATCACAGCTGAATTGCTTGCAGCACTTGAACTGTGTGATTCTGGTGCAAGTGGGTCACACCTCAAACCAGGTTGGGTTTTGCACGACCTTGTCCTGAAAACCCTAAAAAATGCACCCCCGAGAAATTAGTTGAAATGAGGGAATATACTGACACAATGAGAACAATGAATTAGGTTTTTTTTTTTTTTTTTTTTTGTGGTAGATGGATATGTGGGTTTTATCTGATTAAGTGGGTAAGAATTGTCATAAATGTGGGGTTTGGCTCATTGCTTTGACAAGATCCACTACCTAAACAATGGATAAAGAATCTGGCATGAAAATGTTTGTGAGGATTGCTTACCTTTGTAATTAAAGTGGATGCTAAATTATACACTGAAATTCAAATTGTTGCCTATTTTCCGAATCATGAATAGCAAGATACTGACCAATAATTGCTACTAACATAAAAATAAAATATATTTTAATGTAAAGAAACACTTAAAACATTACAGATATATTTGTGTTTTAAAGTCTAATAACAACTCATTGTATAACCAATAAACTGAAAAATATAAAGTTCAAAATAAACCAAGATTCAACTCATAAATCAAAAAAGAATGACTGTACAAGTTTAGGTGGTTTAAGTTCAACCCCTCAAAAGAAAATATCAATGAAGACACCTGTTACAGTACATAAGCTAATCTAATGATTATCTCAGTCATCATACTCAAGATCAATGTCACTTAAGTTATCCTTGTCCTCTGATATCAAAAGCATTACCATAGATGCATTTTTGCAAATGCCTTCAATCACCAACTCTATCTTTCAACACTCATTCATTGTCTTTTGTTTCGTAGATGTTCCTTCCTTCCTCTTCTTAGCAAATGACTCCGATGTTCCCTTTTATGTATTAGCATATTGGTTACCTAGTTACCTACTTCAAAAACATTGTTGACTGTTTGCATCTTACTGTCTTCAGCTTTTTCTTCATTTACTAGCAGCTTTAGAAAGATCTCTCTAACTTCGTCAGGAATAGATGTACTAGCACTCACATTCTCTTCTGTTACAGCAAGGTGTTGCTTCATCCTTATAACATCCCAACAATTATGCCAACAACACTTGCATTTGTCTGAAAGCCTATGTGTAGGAATAGAACACTTTTAGAGTGGTTACAAATGACCTCAATGTCCTTTTTCTTTGTTTTTTCCCATTTTACCCCACTGAAAAAAAAAAAAATCACTGCAATGACAAAGAGTAGGAACCTATTAAAAAAAATGGCAGAAAGGGACAAGGGGGGACCAACAACCTGTGCAGCACTGTGAGAGGAAGAACAAAGCATAAAAAGCACTGAGTTTGGGGGGAACATGTCCAAACATCCAACTGGAAGTGGCAGAGTGGGGGACCATCTTTTGGAATCATGGGAGGGAAAGAATCTTCAGTTTCCCTCCAATCTTATAAAATAATTTTAAAAACCCCTAAAAATCAATTCTTTATAAACAGGTCACAGTGGGCCGACCTGTTTTTACATGGGACCTGGACATGCACAAATTTCAACAATTCGACTCAGAAATGTGATTCTTGTGATTCAGAAGCTATTTGAAACAATTCCAGGTGTGATTCTGAGTTGATTTCAATTCTGAGTTGAATCATACAATTCATGTGATTCTGATTAACATATACTAGACAATTTTCATAGTTGCACCCTATCTTTCTTCCCAGAAGTTATGTCCTTACTGAACTAGCAGCTGTGATTATGATGCTACTAACCAGATGGAGAAAATTTGCTGTGTAGATAGATTACCTATTATAAGTATCAAACATGCTTCTCAATTTGATACTAACGAATTTTTAGATTATGTGGCATTAGCATTACCTGTGTATCTTCCTATTATGTAGCTTCCACATTTGAAACAGTTCCATGGGATGAAACAGAAATTTAGCAGATTTTTTCAATGTTGAGCAACTTGATGATGTTCAAGAATAATAATTAATAACCCCAAGGCCCAAGTATGCAATATTTGTATCTAAAGCCTCCTGCAGCTGGGTTTAATAAACTAGCCTAAAAAGTTTCATGAAGCCTTGAACAAATACATGGTCGGACTCTAGAATCCTGGAACCCCAGAAGCTAAAATTACTTTATCTGCATGTCTTTGGAATGATGCATAACAAAGAACAATTTGGCAGTCAGTTTTCCTTCTTTTTTTTGCCAGTTTCTCCATTTTGTTTTTTAACAAACAGTTGGTGAAGAAAACGATTTGACAATCAGTGCAAGATGTCCACCTCTTGATCCTTACTTTTTTCATTCCTTTTGAGCCTTGGTTGAATGAATTTTTAACTGCTATCCTTTGTTAGTAACCAAAATGAGATCGAGGGTGAAATTGGTCAATACCAAATGTTAGGTTAGTTAATTGATTTTGCTTGCAAGTCTCATTCTTGTGTAGGACTAGTTTCTCTACTGGCTTGTTAAAATGTAGATACTAGTGATTTTAATCTTTTTTATGAATGTTTATACTCTTAATATGAAATGAATATTGATTTCACGGTGATATGTTTATACTCTTCTATAACTCTTTGTTATGATTCTATGTTTTGGGTCCTGCTCTTCATTCTTTTTTCTTTAATGATTCTCTTTTAAGTTAGTTCTTTGTTTAACATTTTGGAATTCATATTTGTTAGAAACAAGGTCAAAATAGTGACAGATGGTGCCATGCCTCCACTGGTGGAACTCCTAAAGATGCAAAATAGCAGTATACGAGAGTTAGCTACGGCTGCAATCTTGACACTCTCAGCTGCTGCATCCAACAAGCCCATTATTGCTGCTTCTGGAGCCGCACCTCTCCTTGTTCAGATTCTCAAATCTGGAAGTGTTCAAGGAAAAGTAGATGCTGTTACAGCCCTCCACAATCTTTCTACTAGCATGGAGAATTCCATTGAACTTCTTGATGCAAGTGCTGTTTACCCTCTGATCAACCTCCTTAAAGAGTGCAAGAAGTATTCCAAGTTTGCAGAAAAAGCCACAGCACTGCTTGAAATCCTTTCCAACTCTGAAGAAGGACGAACAGCAATCACAATTGCAGATGGTGGAATCTTAACACTAGTAGAGACAGTTGAAGATGGATCCCTTGTCAGCACAGAACATGCTGTTGGAACTCTGCTGTCATTATGTCAAAGCTGCCGAGATAAATACCGGGAACTGATTCTTAAAGAAGGAGCGATTCCAGGTCTGTTACGTCTGACAGTGGAGGGCACAGCTGAAGCTCAAGATAGAGCACGTGTGCTTCTGGATTTGCTCAGAGATTCTCCCCCAGAAAAAAGACTAACCAAATCGGTTTTGGAGAAAATTGTTTATGACATTGCTGAAAGGGTAGATGGAGCAGATAAAGCTGCTGAAACTGCTAAACGGTTATTGCAAGATATGGTCCAAAGGAGTATGGAACACAGCATGAAATGCATCCAGCATAGGGCTGCATCTTGTACTCCTTCTATTCCATCCACTTGATGTGTACCTTTTTTTCCTCATCAAGCAACTGCACAATTGAGTTTAACTTGTATATATGTGTTTTTTTTTTTTTTTTTTCTCTGGGGGCCTGGTTAGTGTGTTAATTAGATCACCATGCAAAGTGAGTCTAAGCTGCTGCTCTACATGACCAGTGAAATGTTGTTTACCAGACTAGGGATTGATCTGTTGACCTCATCACTCATAATTGATTACATTTACACCACATACACGTACATGAACTTGTGAAAGATTGTTAATTTACATGGGATGGGACATCACTTATTTTATATTCAGGATATAATCGGTAAAAGTAGTTAAAAAGCCAAATGAAAACAAAAAAAACTCAAGATTTGATAGTTAAAAGTTTTTAGTTGAAGTGAATAAGTCAAATTATTATTTAATTATTTTATGCTTTTATTATTCCTATTTTGTTTTTTCACATTAACGTGAAGAAACTTTATTCTGAGTGTGGTTGATAAAACTATCTATAAAAATAGTTGGTAAATATAAAATGATATAAATAAATATGTTTATATGATATTTTGTGCAAAATTTTATTTTATTTTATTAATAAAAATATATTTTTGATATTTATAACTTTAGTTTCTAAATAATTATAAGCTTTTATAATTATTTATTTATAGATAAATTATTTTTATTATATTTTCAATTTTAAGTTGTGTATTATATTATTAATCTTATACATTATTTTTAAGTCAATTAATCATATACTATATCCTAAATATATTAATTAAGTTTAAAATAAAAATAATTTTTATTAAGTTTTAAATCCTAAACAATTTTAAGTTTAATTAAGTTAATTAATCATATTCTAAATAGATATCTCTTTTATGTTAATTAATATAATGATTAAAATATTTTAAAGTATAATATTAAAATAATAATAAAATAAATAATGTAATGAATAAAATAAGTAGTGTAATATAAAAATATATAAAAGTAATAGCAAAAGTAAAATCAAACCCTGTTGTTAACAAGATGAAGAGCAAAAAAAGAAAAGAATAACAAACTCTTTCATATGTAAAAATGGTAACAAAGAAAATTTAATAAATGTTTTAAGAATGCAAAAAATAAAACACAAAAAATAAAAATAAACTAAAAGTTTGAAGCTAAAAAATGCAATAAGCTATTAGAATAAACTTATTTATCAGACATTATTATTAAGGTCAAATAAAAATTTCATCTAATATAAAACTTAAAAATTAACTAAAAGTACTTACTAAATACACGCTAAATAAGTGTATAAATTTTAATATTATTACAATAAAAAATATTATATATGATTATTTTATGTTTAAATGAATGATATGTTAAATTGTTATTGGATTGATTTGCATAACTTGTATAAATTAAATTTGTATTAGAATTTTTTGTAAATATATTCTCTGAAAAATATAGGGCTATATATAAGGCAGAGTGAGAGGTGAGAGAAGCATATTTCTAACAATATAATTTAAATGAAGGGTTAAAATTGGAGTTAATTAAAATAAGTTTAATTATTTATGTGTGTTTATGGTTAACATTAACTTCATTTGTTTTTTATACTCTCACTTGAGATATCTTTTATATATAGGAGATATATTCAGTGAGAGAAAAATATTTTATAAAAGGAGCAAATTTAATTGTAGAATTATATATTAATAATTAAGATTAGAAGCTTTTAAAATAGTTTAACAGTAATGTACTATAAAATAAAATATTTTATATTATTATTTAATTATAATTTATCGTTAATATAATTTTTAAAATAATTAATATAAAAATTAATAAATTTATCATACATAATGAGTTGTGATTAAATAATAATATAAAACTATTATTAATGTATGATTTTTTTTATTTTTTAAAATAATTTGACTACTTAATAAAAACATGTGACATTTTAAAAATTTTATAAAATTTGTAAATATTTATTCTTAACACACAAGTATGCGTGCACACTCGTATTTATTTAAATAAAAATTATTTTTATTATAAAAAAATAAGAATTACAAAATAAACTACTAAATACATTTAAATAATCAAAAATAAAAAACACATATGTTTTTTAAGTAATATTATATAACCATTAATTAATTTTTAAAATTGAATATTTTTATAATTATTTATCACAAATTTTTAATTTTTGTTTCTTATTATAAGAAAAGTTGTCTATTATAAGAAAACTAATCACTTTGTTAAAAAAAATATATAAATTAATCCTTGTGTTTCCATGCACAAACAAGAATTGAATAAGAAACACAGTTATTCTCTCTCTTTTGTTTATTAAAAGTTTATCCCACAATTTTTTAATTTTTATTTGTTTAATTATTTAAATAAAAATTGGCGTATCTTAACTAAAATAAAAACACAAAATTAATCACTTACTAGCCATTTCCATTTTAATTAATATATTGAAGTATTTAATTAATGTAATCAATACTCTTGTAGCAAATAAATAATTTACATGTAATAATATTTGACTAACTGTAAGTAATTATTATGAACTAATATTTGTTATATAATCAAATGGTATTCAGATATGTGAACCTGACTATCTTCTTTATTATAAAGTGATAATTATAATATCTTTTTAAACAGTTTTAGACTGTTATTCAATCATAAGTTATTATATGAATAAATTTATTAATTTTTATAAAATTATCATAAAAGTCTACAATCAATTATTTATATAATATAAAATTATTTTATAATATCAATATATTACAATAAATTTTTTTAATTTATATTATTTTTACTTAATTTATTCCTAATCAATGTTGCTTTGCCGTTGACATGTGAATTTTTATCATCTGCTTAAATACTACGTTGCTTACCTGAGTCGATACAGGAATACCAATCAATTTCGTAAAAAAACAAAAAATTGACTGAGAGTCAAGTCTGGTTCAATTTGGGTTGGCCTTGCTAAGAGAATTGACAGGCCAAGGCCCACAGCTAGAAGGGATCAAAAAATTTAAAAATACATATAATTATGTTAATATTTTCTTATATTATTTTTATAATAGATTAAAATTATTATTTTTTATTATATTTTATCTTCTATATCTAAATTAAAATATGATAAGTGCTTATATATTATTAATCACATAGTTATTACTATTTTTCTTTTAAAGTGTTATGTTTATAAATTTATATTAAATAAATTTTTATCTTAACATGTCAATATGTAGTGGACATATAATAATGTGTTGACTCAAAATGTTTGTTTTTTTTTATCAACAAGATAAAAAACACAAACTAAAACTTAAATTTTAAGAAAATTTATTCTTATATTATAAATTAGAATCTTTAATTTAAATAAAACTTTTATTTTTCCCACTCTTTCAATTAGAGATTTTCAATTCTTTCTTTTCTCTCTTTTGGAAGTGCATTTCATATATCTTATCTACAATTAGGAAAAAAAATATTTCTATCAATATAATCAAACTACTATCTATTTTTTTTAATTTAAATATAACATTATATCACAATTTTAATTATTTCTTGTGAGTGTAAAATATAATTTATATTTTAAAATTATAATAATATAATTTAAAATTTTAAATATATTTATTTTGTGCAACATACAATCTAATATATTAGTTTAAACTAAAACTTAGTATATTAATGAAGAGCAAAAATACATGTATATTTAATATGAGATGACATTTTGTCAATGAAAAATATAGTGTAGAAATTAAATGAAAAATTTGATATATCTTTTTTATTTGTAAATTTGTTAAAACTATGTTATTGCTTAATGTAATAAAATATATCACTTTTAATTAAATTATGTGTTATGCTTTTTTTATGTAATATATGTGTATATTTTAGAATATTTATATATAAGAGTCTTATTTTATAATTTTTTTCCTAAACCTATAAAAGTTAAAGATGGACCATGAGTTCAAAATTCTCCATAACATGAGTTGGGACTAAACACGTGCATTAACCATGATTTTTTGAATTGTTGTAATAAATATATATAACTAATATGGATTTAATGATTTTGACAAATCTATTTTGCATCTTCAAAATTAGAATTTTATCTTCTTACTCTTATATTTTGAAAATCATGCATATTTTGTATTTTTAGGACATTTTATAGGTTTTGACTCAACTATATTATCACTAGGCATTAGTGTCCAAAGAGCCAATGATGCAACGTATATGATGGAACGAAAAAAAAGGTTCAACGACTACTTTATTTAAAGAAATATTGAAAGATTGTTAGAATTGAGAAATTTTCAATAATAAGTTTTTATCATAAGAGGCCTTACATACATATAAATAGGAAATCTAATGTAAAAATAAAAATAAAAAATCCTAAAGCACAAAATGAAAATTACCAAAAGGTCCTCACATAAAGAAAATGGTAAAAATACTCCTAAAAATATGATTAAAGATAAAAATGTCATTTTGATCCTTTAAATGATGAAAATTGGCTAAAATCTCACCAATAGTGCAAAATTGAGTTTTGCTCAAAAGGCTATTTCCATATAAAAAAGTGTACTAGTTTGTGAAAAATAAACATCATTGGCTTTCTTGATCAACTCTACTCTACATCAACCAAGTGCCCAAGCCTGAACGCTAGACACTAATAAGACAAAATGACACTATTTTGAAGTATTGAGTGTTGAAGAATTTATGTTAGACATTGGACATCAAGTAAAAATTTATATAAAGGATAAAGAATGAAATTTTTTAAAGATCTTTTTGTCATTTTTGAGCTTATAATTATGAGATAAAGTCCTTTGTAGCACTTTGAAAGTCAAAAGTCTTAAAAGATTTAAAGGGAATAAATGTAAACAATGAAATTATTTCACCCTCTACTACTTTCTCTATTTTTGTTTACTACTTTCTTGTTCTTTTTTTCTCTTCATGTGTAACTAAAATCCTTTTAAGTTAAGGTTGATAAACATAACTTGGATCCTTGTGTAGTTTGGTTATTTATTCTAATGTAATTTGATTTTTGTGTCACTGTGCATCTATCTTTGTGCTTCTTGCATTTTTTTAGTTTTTATAACTTTAAAAATCAATGTTTGGTTTGTGCAACAACTGAAAAGTTAGGCTTAGACTAGAATAGAAACTATTTGCCTTAGATTGACATGTATCTAGAAATATAACATCATATTTGTGAGTTCCATGTATCTTTGTCTCATTGCTTAGTCATGTTAGACATTACTTAAGGAATTAAGAATACTAATTTGGATAAAAAAAAGTTTTGGTGTAAGGAATTAGGCTTAATCTATTTTGGTGTATTTGAACTACAAGCATAAAAGATTATATTATATTAGTTTGTTACATATGGTGAATAAAAAAGGAATATATACCCTGATCACCTTTAGATTATGTTTTCTCTCATTACTTTGATTTTTACTTTTGTTTACATTCATATTACTCATCCTTAATGTATCTCAAATAATCCAAATTAGTAATAGTGGGTACTTGACACAATTCTTTATGAGATTAACACCCATGACTCTATTAGTTGACATGACTAGTGCATTTGTCACAGTTGAGGGTTGGTATCCTCCTAATATTTTTAGATCCATACCAATCTTTGCTAAAGAAATGCTTAAACCATGCTTTGGATGAGTAATGCTAGATGCAATAATTTGTTAATGGTTTAAGGCTAGATGTTTATTTGATGTTTAATGTTTTTAAATGTGGTACAGGAAGCTAGGGAGCTAGTAAAGACTATGCTTTCTAATTAGTATCATATGCATTATAATAAAGGACTTATGTCTTCCAATAGTCATGTAGCAAATAAGAAAGCACAAAAGAGTTAATTATGTTTTAAGATTTTTTTTATTTGCAAATGACGTTTGGTTTTATCAAACGAGAATTTTATAAATAAACAATAAACAAGGGTTTTATAAAACATTATTTTATTTTATTTAAAAGGTTTCATATAAGACTTTATCAAATCAAATATAGTTTGAAGAAAAACAATCTTAAAACACAATATATAAAAATGATAAAGTATTAGAGAAATCAAAACATGAAAATTTTTATATTGGTTTATCTTGAACGTGAGACTACGTTTAATCCTTGATTATACCACTAAGATTTCATTAACCACAAACAAGTTACAAGTATTATTTACACTAAGACTCTTCAAACTCTAACATAGAGTATTTTTTACTTGTTTCTCTAAGCAAAACACCAAGTATTCTTTGAACATAAAGTTTCCTCAAGTTTTAACCTTTTTATGCAAAAAAAGTTAAGACTCACAAATTAGACGAATATAAACTATTTGATACAAGTCCTTTTACTCAAATATTTTACACTTGCAAGAAAGAGAGAAAAGAGTTTAATACAAAATAATGAGTTTGTCAAAAAAATCTTTTAATAAGTTTTGGTATTTAAAAATTATCTATAAAGATAGTTGTTAAAAAACATAGTCTTGATAGTCCTTTGACTAGAAAAAGTAAATATTAGAATATTAAATATTATATTAATTATTTTTTACCAATTTATTATTTTAATTAAAAAAATAAGCAAACTACTTATCTAACTCTTCTTACACCAAAGTCATGCCACATAGGGTACAAGCTTTTCTTGTACCAATTTGTTTACTTTTGTGCTGACAAGTACATTATTGTACTATATTGAAGGTAGATCATATACATGTCTATCCATGAAGTAAGTTTTACAAACAAGCTTCCCTGATAAGTTTTTGAACCCATAAGAGATGTTAAGTGGCACTTTTAGTCCCTGTGAACAAACAAACTACGCAAATTGTATATTTTAACACGAATCAATTAAACATTGCATTTTGTTGTCGTCTAAGTAAGACTATCTTTCTTTGTCATTCCTTTATAAACTACACTTTGTTTAATTATAAAATCTTATTGAATTCTTTGACTGATCAAAACTGAAAAGGGGTTCTTAATCATCCTTTGTATTAACAAGTTACATGTCCAACATTAGTGTAGAAATATAATTTAGTTTAAATAAACTGAGTATACTTATTCCTTGACTAAAATTGGGTCTTTCTAACATTTGATTATTAGAAAAAATCTTGAGAGTTTATTTAGAATTGTCTATTGATAAGAAGAATCATCAACAAATTTTTTTATTATCAAGAAAGTAAGAGGAGATTAACTAATAAAGTTTATTAATAATTAGAATCTAGAACTAATTTATTTTAAAGAAAAAGATACATTTTTAAATCATTAATTGATCTTAGTAACTAAAGATCAAATTATATTTTGGAATAAATTTTTTTCACTATATAAATTCATCTTACTTGTCTAAACTAGTCACCAAGTTAAACCATCAACTTTAATATCAATTGTTGTGCAAACGAAAGGATAAACATTGAAAAAATATTCATTAATAGATTATGATCATATAATATAAATGAACTTATACCATATTCAACCTAAAACTTTAAAATATTGATTTTATAAATTTTTCTTAATTATATATTATTTAATTTATCTAGTAATATTCAACGTGCGACAATTTTACTTTGACACTTATGTTTCAATATTTTAATTTCTTTCTCAAACTCTTTCTTTCTCCTTTATTATTCTTGCTAATTGTATAAAAGAAATGAACTTAATTTATATACATTACACTCTATTCACTACTTTACTCAAAATATTCTCTAAAAAAAATACGAATAAAATTTGCAAAGTTGATATCTATAGTAGACTTTGTAATTATAAATAGTCAAATGGATCCTTGGAAAATTTTGGTATCGAACTTAGGTTTATTTTCATCCCCAATTATGATTCATCCCCACCAACATACCAAAACCATGTGAACTTGCACCTCTACCTCATCACATTCCTGTATTTAAAAAGGACGCAGTTGCTAATTTTCTCGAGGAAGATGAGAACATTTTATTGATGGGATAAATGCACATTCCATATTTTGTAGTATATGTACTTAGTTACTTATTTTTTATGTTTTTGCAAAAGGAAGAAGCTAAACTGTTATAAGAGGATTAGGAGGGAGTTGTAGAAGATACGTGATCAACTGCTCAACAATCTTCTCAAGTCACTGATAAAGAAATGTTTTATATGCTTTGAACTCGTATAATATGCTTCAAGTCACTAATGAATTAGAATGAAGGAATTTTGTGAGGAACAAATATTTCAAGATCCATGTTTAATTTCTTTAATCAAAATTAAAAGTCCTTATAAAAAAAAAAAAAGAGAGAGAGATATTAAGAGAATGCATTAATTGAGGATAAAATAAAAAAACAAAGATACACGAGTGTATACTTATACATTTTTTTAAAATGCTTGTCAATTTTCTCCACATACTTAGCTATAGTCATTCAAGAACTCTAACTTATTTGGTTAAATAAGATGAATAAATTATTATAAAGTTTTGATACATGTTTTTGACTTTTATAAATAAATAAATAAATACCTACAATCAAAGATAACCCTTAGTCTCCTCTCTATATTGTCATCCTTAACAATAAAGATGGGGGATAGGATGGTCCCTGTCAGCTGGGAACATCTCAGTGTAGTCACATGGCTTAGAGACCTTCATCAGGAATTGGCTCAGCGAAGATTGTCAAGAAAAATTAGATATTAAATAAAAATTATATTTTAAACTAAATAATTCAATCTTAGCCACATACCATGTCAATATTGACTATGACAAAGTCTACAAGACCGAATGGAAGTTGGATTGTGGAAAATTAGAATACAAAAAATAAATAAATAAATAAATAAGACAGAAGACCAGTTTGAAAAACTAAATATGATTAGAGGATTAAGTAACTATTTTTTTTTTTTCAAAACAATGCTTATTAGTTCGTACGAATCAATATTTTTCCGCCCCTAGTAAAATACAGCATTCAATTTCGAGAATGAGGATATTTTATGCTGTACCTTTTACCCTTAGAACATGTGACTTCATCATTGTTTGACTTTTTTTTTTTTATATATTTTAAAAAAAATTAAATTATTAATTATTTTCAATTTTTTATTTTTATCTTTTTTTTTTAAATAAATTTTTCTAAATAA